>JAVTVJ010000415.1:0-24811 GCA_034509425.1 Eopsaltria australis
TTGCCCATCCTATAACAAGAGAGGTTAATTCCCCACTCTCTAAAATAAAGTAGAAAACGTGGCAGTTAACTCACCCGGAGGGACACTCGACCTCCGCGGCGACCTGCAGGGGTTTTTTCAACGTCCGAGGCTTCTGCTCCTCGCGACGACCGCCAAAGTAAATCCACAAACGAGAGATGTGAGGTGCCTTGATGAGCTCGGTTTCACCTCGATGCCTCAGTCCGTCGAGGTCGAGGGAGTCGCCGGCTTTTCTACGAGTCCGTACCTCCCCAAGAGGGTTCAGGACACGTAGCAAGGAGCGCTCCAACAGGGTCTTCTCGGTGTAAAGAGAGTCCTCTTCTGAAGCTACTTGCGTAGCAGCAGCGTTGGGCGCCACTTATTAAAAATAATAAGTGTACCTCGTGGCTTCGCGGCCTCGTGGTCACCTGCTGGATGGTTGCCTCAGCCGCCCGGGCGCCACCAGGGTTAAGGTTTCCCTGCCCACAGCAACGCTAATCCCAAGTGCTGAGGTTTCGGTGTTCGCAAGCGTGGGTTCTTGCTACCAGTAGCTGCGAAATCAAGACAATAAGGAGCGGCGACTATGCTGGGCAACAGGAACGTTTATTGATCCTCGTCCCAAGCACAATGGCGCCGGACAAGGCTGTGCAGGGACGGATAAACAACTCAGGCAACCAATCACGGCAGAGCAAGGGGGAGGAGTTGGGGCGGGGAGAGGAATCACAAACCAACTGGGAGTAAGGGAGGGAGGGAAAAAGGTTCAGGGACCAATCCGAGAAGCACCTGCACGGAGCTTTCCAGAAACAGGGGAGAATACAAAACTTGACAGACAACACAACTAACAAATTATCAAACAGAGGCGTAACCTAGACTAAATGGACTAAACCAAGGTCGGGATGGCTCCCGGGGGATTCTTTCCACGAGATGGTTTCACCCACCACCCTTCCTTCCGGGAGCCCGGGGCCGACGTTGCCATGACAACTGCAACACTCATGCACCTCCCTCTAGGTATCAGTTCTGCTTTCCTCACTGACTGTAAAGTCTCTGCGCTGCACTATGTAGATGTCTTCACTCGTTCCTCTCTCTGCGAGGAAGGATGGATGTCTGTGAGTTTAGTCCAGGCATGGAGAGAGTTAATCTCTGTCTCTCTCTCTCCGGCAGTGTGAAGATCACGTGCTCTTTGCCGGGCTGTTTGAACAGGTCCGAGCTGGATGTCAGACGCTTTCAAGAGTCTTTGCCTGGCTCTGCCAAGCTGGCTCGGCCTGGTGGGGCCATCTGGGCCCGGGGTGACGGGGCAGGGCCTGGCCCGAGCTGGATGGAGTCCGACCTGGTCCTTGCCTGGCCCGGCTCTCCCTGTAGTGTAGCTGACACACCGGCTGAGCTGGATTTGCTGAAAATTCCAATCGTTTCCTCCCCCATGCCTGCCCGGCTGCAGCGGCACGGCTGCCGTAAAACCTCCCTTCCCCCCTCCCCCATCCCTCCTTTGGAAGGAGGTGGGGGGGGGGGGAGGGGGGGGCAGGGCTTGGGCCTTACCAGCGAGAGAAGCAGGAGCTGCTCCTCTCCACACAGCAGCAGCAGGTCCAAAGAGGAAGAGCGTCAGAGAGTCTCTGCTTATATATGGTTTTTTCCTTGAAGGCGGACCAACTTTTTAATTGGTTTACCTACCTATCAATTCTTAAAACTACCGGATTATTGGCTCTCTCTCTCGCAGGAAGGAAGTTGTATGCCTTCCTGCATTCCTGCAGCACAGAGGACTTCCTAGATTTTGACCCTCTGGCCTAACCCAGGACAGGCCCCGTTGGGTAACTGTGACATGCTGTCTCTTTGGCAGCCTGGGGACTCCCATGATGTCCCCATGGAGGCCCTGTGAGTGTCTCTTCACATCCCGCTCTTGGCCTTGTGGGGAATGCTAAGGGCATAAAGCCGCTGGAAGCCTATGAGTGTCTGTGGGAGGTCCTGGGCTCTTTGGCTGCCTGAAGTCTGGGATGTCACCATGAATCCCTTGAATTTCCTGTGACATCTTAGCTTCCCAAACTGGGGACCTGCCGTAAAATGCCAAGTTTAAGTCTGGTGGACATCTGGGCTCTTAGGTAGTAGGATCATGCTTGGATGCCATGGAGCCCATGAGTTTCTGTGGCATGGCAGGCTTTTGGAAGCTTGGGGACTCCTGGGATTTCCCCATGGAGCCGCTGTGAGTGTCTGTGACATCGTGGCTCTTTGGGAGCCTGGACACTCCTGGGATGTCACTCTTGAGCACCTGTGAGTGTGTGTGACATGCCGGCTCTTTGGCAGTCTGTGGATTCATGGGTGTCTGCATGGAGCTCCTGCTAGTGTGTGTTGCATCCTGGCTCTTTGTCACTCCGGGGGCTCCTGGGATGGCAGTGTGGAGCCCCTGTGAATGTCTGTGACTTTCAGTCTCTTGGGGAGCCTGGGGATACGTGGGATGAGTGCATGGATCCCCTGTGAGTGTGTGTGACATGCCGGCTCTTTGGCAGCTTTGGAAATCCTGGAGCCCCTGTGAGTGTCCCAGTGATATGACAAGGTCTTGGCAGCTTGGGACCCCTGTGTGTATGGAGCCCCTGTGGAGTGTGTGTGGCATCTCTGGTGTTTAGCACTCTGGGATTCCCCGATGTCCGCTGAACCTGTGGAGTGTTCGTGACATGCTGGCTCTTTGTCAGCCTCGGGTCTCCTGGGAAGTGGCCATGGAACTGTTGTGAGTGTCTGTGATATCCCAGTTGCTTGGAAGCCCGGGGTCTCCTTGGATGTCGCCATTGATCAGCTGTGAATGTTTGTGACATCCCGGCTCTTTGGGTGACTGGGGACAGTAGGGAAGTCCCGATGGAGCCCCTGTGAGTGTCTGTGACATCGTGGCTGTTTTAGAGCCTGTGGACTCGTGGGATGTCAGTCTGGAGCCCCTGTGAGCGTCTGTGACATCGTGGATGTTTGAGAGCCTGTGGACTTGAGGGATTTCAGTCTGGGGCCCCTGTGAGTGTCTGTGACATGCCGGTGCTTTGGCAGCCTGTGGATTCGAGGGATGTCTCCATGGAGCTGCAGGCATTGTCTGTGACATCCTTGCTCTTTGGCACTCTGGGGGCTCCTGGGATGTCACTCTGTAGCCCATGTGATTGTCTGTGACATCCCAGCTGTTGAGGAGTCTGGGCATAGCTGGCATGTCTGCATGGATCCCCTGTGAGTGTCGGTGACATCCCGGCTCTTTGGCAGCCTGGGAACTGCTGGCATGACCCCATGGAGCAGCTGTGAGTGTCTGTGACATCCCTGCTCTTTGGAAGACAGGGTAAGGCAGGGATGTGCGCATGGGGCCCCTTTGGGTAACTGTGACATGCTGTCTCTTTGGCAGCCTGGGGACTGCTGCGATGTCCCCATGGAGGCCCTGTGAGTGTCTTTGGCATCCCTGCTCTTTGGCCTTGTGGGCATTGCGGGCATAAGGCCGTTGAAGCCTTGCGAGTGTCTGTGAGGTGCTGGCTCTTTGGCTGCCTGGAAAGTCCGGGGATGTCACCATGGAATCCCTTGGAATTTCTGTGACATCTTAGCTCCTTGGAACTCTGGGGACTGCTGGGGTATCAGCATGGAAGCCGCATGAAAGTCTGTGACTTCTGGGCTCTTAGGCAGGCAGGGATCACATGGGATGTGGCTATGGAGCCCATGTGAGTTTCTGTGACATGGCAGGTTTTTGGAAGCTTGGGGACTCCTGGGATTTCACCATGGAGCCGCTGTGAGTGTCTGTGACCTCGTGGCTCTTTGGGAGCCTGGACACTCCTGGGATGTCACTCTTGAGCACCTGTGAGTGTGTGTGACATGCCGGCTCTTTGGCAGTCTGTGGATTCATGGGGTGTCTGCATGGAGCTCCTGCGAGTGTGTGTTGCATCCTGGCTCTTTGGTGCTCTGGGGCCTCCTGGGATGGCAGTCTGGAGCCCCTGTGAATGGTCTTGACCTTCCCATCTCTTGGGAGCCTGGGACACGTGGGATGTGCATGGATCCCCTGTGATGGTTGACATGCCGGCTCTATTGGCAGCTTTTGGAAATCCTTAGGCTTTCTGTTGTGGAGCCCCTGTGAGTGTCCGTGAATTGACCAAGTCTTTGGAAAGCTTGGGCACCCCTGGGATGTGTGCATGGAGCCCCTGTGAGTGTGTGTGGCATCTCTGGTGTTTGGCACTCTGGGGATTCTCGGGATGTCCCCATGGAACCCGTGTGAGTGTCTGTGACATGCTGGCTCTTTGTCAGCCTCGGGTCTCCTGGGAAGTCACCATGGAACTGTTGTGAGTGTCTGTGATATCCCAGTTGCTTGGAAGCCCGGGGTCTCCTGGGATGTCACCATTGATCAGCTGTGAATGTTTGTGACATCCCGGCTCTTTGGGTGACTGGGGACAGCAGGGAAGTCCCGATGGAGCCCCTGTGAGTGTCTGTGACATCGTGGCTGTTTGAGAGCCTGTGGACTCAGGGGATGTCAGTCTGGAGCCCCTGTGAGTGTCTGTGACATGCCGGTGCTTTGGCAGCCTGTGGATTCGAGGGATGTCTCCCTGGAGCTGCTGGCATTGTCTGTGACATCCTGGCTCTTTGGCACTCTGGGGGCTCCTGGGATGTCACTCTGCAGCCCCTGTGAATGTCTGTGACATCCCAGCTGTTGAGGAATCTGGGCATAGCTGGCATGTCTGCATGGATCCCCTGTGAGTGTCGGTGACATGCCGGCTCTTTGGCAGCCTGGGCACTGCTGGCATGACCTGATGGAGCAGCTGTGAGTGTCTGTGACATCCCTGCTCTTTGGAAGACAGGGTAAGGCAGGGATGTCCGCATGGGGTCCCTTTGGGTAACTGTGACATGCTGTTTCTTTGGCAGCGTGGGGACTCCTGCGATGTCCCCATGGAGGCCCTGTGAGTGTCTTTGACATCCCTCCTCTTTGGCCTTGTGGGGATTGCGGGCATAAGGCCGTTGAAGCCTTGCGAGTGTCTGTGAGGTCCTGGCTCTTTGGCTGCCTGGGAAGTCCGGGGATGTCACCATGGAATCCCTTGGAATTTCTGTGACATCTTAGCTCCTTGGAAATCTGGGGACTGCTGGGGTATCAGCATTGAAGCCGCGTGAAAGTCTGTGACATCTGGGCTCTTAGGCAGGCAGGGATCACATGGGCTGTGGCTATGGAGTCCATGTGAGTTTCTGTGGCATGGCAGGTTTTTGGAAGCTTGGGGACTCCTGGGATTTCACCATGGAGCTGCTGTGAGTGTCTGTGACATCATGGCGCTTTGGGAGCCTGGGCACTCCTGGGATGTCACTCTTGAGCACCTGTGAGTGTGTGTGACATGCCGGCTCTTTGGCAGTCTGTGGATTCATGGGGTGTCTGCATGGAGCTCCTGCTAGTGTGCTGTGATCCTACTCTTTTTCACCTGGGGTCTTGGGATGGCAGTCTAGATTCCCAGAATTGTTCTGCACTTCCCGCCTCTCGTGGAGCTCAGATAGTGGGATGTGGGTGTGGCTGGAGTCCTGTGAGTGTGTGTGACATGCCAGCTCTTTGGCAGCTTGGGGATCCCTGGGATGTGTGCATGGAGCCCCTGTGAGTGTCAGTGACATGGCCGAGGTTTGGCAGCTTGGGGACCGCTGGGATGTCCCCATGGAGCCCCTGTGAGTGTGTGTGGCATCTCCGGTGTTTGGCACTCTGGGGATTCCCGGGATGTCCCCATGGAACGCGTGTGAGTGTCTGTGACATGCTGGCTCTTTGTCAGCCTCGGGTCTCCTGGGAAGTGGCCATGGAACTGTTGTGAGTGTCTGTGATATCCCAGTTGCTTGGAAGCCCGGGGTCTCCTGGGATGTCGCCATTGCTCAGCTGTGAATGTTTGTGACATCCTGGCTCTTTGGGTGCCTGGGGACAGCAGGGAAGTCCCGATGGAGCCCCTGTGAGTGTCTGTGACATCGTGGCTGTTTGAGAGCCTGTGGACTCATGGGATATCAGTCTGCAGCCCCTCTGAGTGTCTGTGACATGCCGGTGCTTTGGCAGCCTGTGGATTCGAGGGATGTCTCCATGGAGCTGCTGGCATTGTCTGTGACATGCTGGCTCTTTGGTGCTCTGGGGGCTCCTGGGATGTCACTCTGCAGCCCCTGGGAATGTCTGTGATGTCCCAGCTGTTGAGGAGTCTGGGCATAGCTGGCATGTCTGCATGGATCCCCTGTGAGTGTCGGTGACATGCCGGCTCTTTGGCAGCCTGGGCACTGCTGGCATGACCCGATGGAGTAGCTGTGAGTGTCTGTGACATCCCTGCTCTTTGGAAGACAGGGTAAGGCAGGGATGTCCGCATGGGGTCCCCTTGGGTAACTGTGACATGCTGTCTCTTTGGCAGCCTGGGGACTCCTGCGATGTCCCCATGGAGGCCCTGTGAGTGTCTTTGACATCCCTGCTCTTTGGCCTTGTGGGGATTACGGGCATAAGGCCGTTGAAGCCTTGTAGTGTCTGTGAGGTCCTGGCTCTTTGGCTGCCTGGGAGGTCCGGGGATGTCACCATGGAATCCCTTGGAATTTCTGTGACATCTTAGCTCCTTGGAAATCTGGGGACTGCTGGGATATCAGCATGGAAGCCGCGTGAAAGTCTGTGACATCTGGGCTCTTTGGCAGGCAGGGATCACATGGGCTGTGGCTATGGAGCCCATGTGAGTTTCTGTGGCATGGCAGGTTTTTGGAAGCTTGGGGACTCCTGGGATTTCACCATGGAGCTGCTGTGAGTGTCTGTGACATCATGGCTCTTTGGGAGCCTGGGCACTCCTGGGATGTCACTCTTGAGCACCTGTGAGTGTGTGTGACATGCCGCCTCTTTGGCAGTCTGTGGATTCATGGGGTGTCTGCATGGAGCTCCTGCTAGTGTGTGTTGCATCCTGGCTCTTTGTCACTCTGGGGGCTCCTGGGATGGCAGTCTAGAGCCCTGTGAATGTCTGTGACTTCCCGTCTCTTGGGGAGCCTGGGGATAGGTGGCATGTGTGCATGGATGCCCTGTGAGTGTGTGTGACATGCCAGCTCTTTGGCAGCTTGGGGATCCCTGGGATGTCCCCATTGCGCCCCTGTGAGTGTGTGTGGCATCTCTGGTGTTTGGCACTCTGGGGATTCCCGGGATGTCCCCATGGACCGCGTGTGAGTGTCTGTGACATGCCACTTTTGTCAGCCTCGGGTCTCCTGGGAAGTCGCCATGGAACTGTTGTGAGTGTCTGTGATATCCCATTGCTTGGCTGTCTCCTGGGATGTCGCCACTGATCAGCCAGAATGTTTGTGAGCATCCCGGCTCTTTGGGTGACTGGGGACAGCAGGGTCCCATGGAGCCCCTGTGAGTAAGCCCAGGCGACTGGCTGTTTTACAGCCCGTGGACTGTGGGATGTCAGTCCGGAGCCCCCTCTGAGTGTCTGTGACATGGCTGTGGTGCTTTGGCAGCCCAGGATCTGGAGGGATGTCTCCATGGAGCTGCTGGCATTGTCTGTGACATCCTGGCTCTTTGGCACTCTGGGGTCTCCTGGGATGTCACTCTGCAGCCCCTGTGAATGTCTGTGACATCCCACCTGTTGAGGAGTCTGGGCATAGCTGGCATGTCTGCATGGATCCCCTGTGAGTGTCGGTGACATGCCGGCTCTTTGGCAGCCTGGGCACTGCTGGCATGACCCGAAGGAGCAGCTGTGAGTGTCTGTGACATCCCTGCTCTTTGGAAGACAGGGTAAGGCAGGGATGTCCGCATGGGGCCCCTTTGGGTAACTGTGACATGCTGTCTCTTTGGCAGCCTGGGGACTCCTGTGATGTCCCCATGGAGGCCCTGTGAGTGTCTTTGACATCCCTGCTCTTTGGCCTTGTGGGGATTGCGGGCATAAGGCCATTGAAGCCTTGTAGTGTCTGTGAGGTCCTGGCTCTTTGGCTGCCTGGAAAATCCGGGGATGTCACCATGGAATCCCTTGGAATTTCTGTGACATCTTAGCTCCTTGGAAATCTGGGGACTGCTGAGGTATCAGCATGGAAGCCGCGTGAAAGTCTGTGACATCTGGGCTCTTAGGCAGGCAGGGATCCCATGGGATGTGGCTATGGAGCCCATGTGAGTTTCTGTGGCATGGCAGGTTTTTGGAAGCTTTGGGACTCCTGGGATTTCACCATGGAGCCGCTGTGAGTGTCTGTGACATCGCAGCTCTTAGAGAGCCTGAGAACACCTTGGATGTCTGCATGGTGCTGCTGTGAGTGTCTGTGACATCGTGGCTCTGTGGGAGCCTGGACACTCCTGGGATGTCACTCTTGAGCACCTGTGAGTGTGTGTGTCATGCCGGCTCTTTGGCAGTCTGTGGATTCATGGGGTTTCTGCATGGAGCTCCTGCTAGTGTGTGTTGCATCCTGGCTCTTTGTCACTCTGGGGGCTCCTGGGAAGGCAGTCTAGAGCCCCTGTGAATGTCTGTGACTTCCCGTCTCTTGGGGAGCCTGGGGATAGGTGGGATGTGTGCATGGATCCCCTGTGAGTGTGTGTGACATGCCGGCTCTTTGGCAGCTTGGGGACCCCTGGGATGTCCCCATGGAGCCCCTATGAGTGTCAGTGACATGGCCGAGGTTTGGCAGCTTGGGGACCCCTGGGATGTCCCCATGGAGCCCCTGTGAGTGTGTGTGGCATCTCTGGTGTTTGGCACTCGGGGGATTCCCGGGATGTCCCCACTGGAACCCGGGTGAGTGTTCAGGACATGCTGGCTCTTTGTCAGCCTTGGGTCTCCTGGGAAGTCGCCATGGAACTGTTGTGAGTGTCTGTGATATCCCAGTTGCTTGGAAGCCCGGGTCTCCTGGGATGTCGCCATTGATCAGCTGTGAATGTTTGTGACATCCCGGCTCTTTGGGTGACTGGGGACAGCAGGGAAGTCCCGATGGAGCCCCTGTGAGTGTCTGTGACATCATGGTTGTTTGAGAGTCTGTGGACTCGTGGGATGTCAGTCTGGAGCCCCTGTGAGTGTCTGTGACATGCCGGGGCTTTGGCAGCCTGTGGACTCGAGGGATGTCTCCATGGCGCTGCTGGCATTGTCTGTGACATCCTGGCTCTTTGGCACTCTGGGGGCTCCTGGGATGTCACTCTGCAGCCCCTGTGAATGTCTGTGATGTCCCAGCTGTTGAGGAGTCTGGGCATAGCTGGCATGTCTGCATGGATCCCCTGTGAGTGTCGGTGACATGCCGGCTCTTTGGCAGCCTGGGCACTGCTGGCATGACCCGATGGAGCAGCTGTGAGTGTCTGTGACATCCCTGCTCTTTGGAAGACAGGGTAAGGCAGGGATGTCCGCATGGGGCCCCTTTGGGTAACTGTGACATGCTGTCTCTTTGGCAGCCTGGGGACTCCTGCGATGTCCCCATGGAGGCCCTGTGAGTGTCTTTGACATCCCTGCTCTTTGGCCTTGTGGGGATTGCGGGCATAAGGCCGTTGAAGCCTTGCGAGTGTCTGTGAGGTCCTGGCTCTTTGGCTGCCTGGAAAGTCCGGGGATGTCACCATGGAATCCCTTGGAATTTCTGTGACATCTTAGCTCCTTGGAAATCTGGGGACTGCTGGGGTATCAGCATGGAAGCCGCGTGAAAGTCTGTGACATCTGGGCTCTTAGGCAGGCAGGGATCACATGGGATGTGGCTATGGAGCCCATGTGATTTTCTGTGACATGGCAGGTTTTTGGAAGCTTGGGGACTCCTGGGATTTCACCATGGAGCCGCTGTGAGTGTCTGTGACATCGTGGCTCTTTGGGAGCCTGGACACTCCTGGGATGTCACTCTTGAGCACCTGTGAGTGTGTGTGACATGCCGGCTCTTTGGCCAGTCTGCGGGATTCATGGGGTCTGCATGGAGCTCCTGCTAGTGTGTGTTGCATCCTGGCTCTTTGGTCCTCTGGGGGCTCCTGGGATGGCAGTCTGGAGCCCCTGTGAATGTCTGTGACTTCCCGTCTCTTGGGGAGCCTGGGGATAGGTGGGATGTGTGCATGGATCCCCTGTGAGTGTGTGTGACATGCCAGCTCTGTGGCAGCTTGGGGACACCTGGGATGTGTACATGGAGCCCCTGTGAGTGTCAGTGACATGGCCGAGGTTTGGCAGCTTGGGGACACCTGGGATGTGTGCATGGAGCCCCTGTGAGTGTGTGTGACATGCCAGCTCTTTGGCAGCTTGGGGACACCTGGGATGTGTGCATCGAGCCCCTGTGAGTGTGTCTGGCATCTCTGGTGTTTGGCACTGTGGGGATTCCCGGGATGTCCCCATGGAACGCGTGTGAGTGTCTGTGACATGCTGGCTCTTTGTCAGCCTTGGGTCTCCTGGGAAGTCGCCATGGAACTGTTGTGAGTGTCTGTGATATCCCAGTTGCTTGGAAGCCCGGGGTCTCCTGGGATGTCGCCATTGATCAGCTGTGAATGTTTGTGACATCTCGGCTCTTTGGGTGACTGGGGACAGCAGGGAAGTCCCGATGGAGGCCCTGTGAGTGTCTGTGACATCGTGGCTGTTTTACAGCCTGTGGACTCGTGGGATGTCAGTCTGGAGCCCCTCTGAGTGTCTGTGACATGCCGGGGCTTTGGCAGCCTGTGGATTCGAGGGATTTCTCCATGGAGCTGCTGGCATTGTCTGTGACATCCTGGCTTTTTGGCACTCTGGGGGCTCCTTGGATGTCACTCTGCAGCCCCTGTGAATGTCTGTGACATCCCAGCTGTTGAATAGTCTGGGCATAGCTGGCATGTCTGCATGGATCCCCTGTGAGTGTCGGTCACATGCCGGCTCTTTGGCAGCCTGGGCACTGCTGGCATGACCAGATGGAGCTCCTGGGAGTGTCTGTGACATCCCTGCTTTTTGGAAGACAGGGTAAGGCAGGGATGTCCGCATGGGGCCGCTTCGGTAACTGTGACATGCTGTCTCTTTGGCAGCCTGGGGACTCCTGCGATGTCCCCATGGAGGCCCTGTGAGTGTCTTTGACATCCCTGCTCTTTGGCCTTGTGGGAAATGCGGGCATAAGGCCGTTGAAGCCTTGCGAGTGTCTGTGAGGTCCTGGCTCTTTGGCTGCCTGGAAAGTCCGGGGATGTCACCATGGAATCCCTTGGAATTTCTGTGACATCTTAGCTCCTGGGAAATCTGGGGACTGCTGGGGTATCAGCATGGAAGCCGCGTGAAGTCTGTGACAAATCTGGGTCTTAGGCAGGCAGGCGATTCACATGGGCGTGGCTATGGAGCCCATTGAGTTTCCTGCATTGGCATGCGCAGCCGTTTTTTGGAGCTGGGACTCCTGGGATTCACCATGGAGCCCGCTGTGAGTGTCTGTGACATCTGTGGCCTTGGAGCCTGGACACTCCCTGGGATGTCACTCTTGAGCCCCTGTGAGTGTGTGTGACATGCCGCTCTTTGGCAGTCTAGTGGCATTCATGACGGGTTTCTGCATGGAGCTCCTGCTAGTGTGTGTTGCATCTGGCTCTTTGTCACTCTGGGGGCTCCTGGGATGGCAAGTCTAGAGCCCCTGTGAATGTCTGTTGCACTTCCGTCTCTTGGGGAGCCTGGGATAGGCTGGGATGGTGCATGGCATGCCCCTGTGAGTGTCCGTGACATGACCCAGGTCTTTGGAAGCTTGGGGACCCCTGGGATGTGTGCATGGAGCCCCTGTGAGTGTGTGTGGCATCTCTGGTGTTTGGCACTCTGGGTATTCCCGGGATGTCCCCATGGAACCCGTGTGAGTGTCTGTGACATGCTGGCTCTTTGTCAGCCTCGGGTCTCCTTGGAAGTCGCCATGAAACTGTTGTGAGTGTCTGTGATATCCCAGTTGCTTGGAAGCCCGGGGTCTCCTGGGATGTCGCCATTGATCAGCTGTGAATGTTTGTGACATCCCGGCTCTTTGGGTGCCTGGGGACAGCAGGGAAGTCCCGGTGGAGCCCCTGTGAGTGTCTGTGACATCGTGGCTGTTTGAGAGCCTGTGGACTTGTAGGATGTCCCGATGGAGCCCCTGTGAGTGTCCGTGACATCGTGGCTGTTTGAGAGCCTGTGGACTTGTGGGATGTCAGTCTGGAGCCCCTCTGAGTGTCTGTAACATGCCGCGGCTTTGGCAGCCTGTGGATTCGAGGGATGTCTCCATGGAGCTGCTGGCCTTGTCTGTGACATCCTGGCTCTTTGGTGCTCTGGGGGCTCCTGGGATGTCACTCTGCAGCCCCTGTGAATGTTTGTGATGTCCCAGCTGTTGAGGAGTCTGGGCATAGCTGGCATGTCTGCATGGATCCCCTGTGAGTGTCGGTGACATGCCGGCTCTTTGGCAGCCTGGGCACTGCTGGCATGACCCGATGGAGCAGCTGTGAGTGTCTGTGACATCCCTGCTTTTTGGAAGGCAGGGTAAGGCAGGGATGTCCGCATGGGGCCCCTTTGGGTAACTGTGCCATGCTGTCTCTTTGGCAGCCTGGGGACTCCTGCGATGTCCCCATGGAGGCCCTGTGAGTGTCTTTGACATCCCTGCTCTTTGGCCTTGTGGGGATTGCGGGCATAAAGCCGTTGAAGCCTTGTAATGTCTGTGAGGTCCTGGCTCTTTGGCTGCCTGGGAAGTCCGGGGATGTCACCATGGAATCCCTTGGAATTTCTGTGACATCTTAGCTCCTTGAAAATCTGGGGACTGCTGGGGTATCAGCATGGAAGCCGCATGAAAGTCTGTGACATCTGGGCTCTTAGGAAGGCGGGGATCACATGGGCTGTGGCTATGGAGCCCAGGTGAGTTTCTGTGGCATGGCAGGTTTTTGGAAGCTTGGGGACTCCTGGGATTTCACCATGGAGCCGCTGTGAGTGTCTGTGACATCGTGGCTCTTTGGGAGCCTGGACACTCCTGGGATGTCACTCTTGAGCACCTGTGAGTGTGTGTGACATGCCGGCTCTTTGGCAGTCTGTGGATTCATGGGGTGTCTGCATGGAGCTCCTGCTAGTGTGTGTTGCATCCTGGCTCTTTGTCACTCTGGGGGCTCCTGGGATGGCAGTCTGGAGCCCCTGTGAATGTCTGTGACTTCCCGTCTCTTGGGGAGCCTGGGGATACGTGGGATGTGTGCATGGATCCCCTGTGAGTGTGTGTGACATGCCAGCTCTGTGGCAGCTTGGGGACACCTGGGATGTGTACATGGAGCCCCTGTGAGTGTCAGTGACATGGCCGAGGTTTGGCAGCTTGGGGACCCCTGGGATGTCCCCATGGAGCCCCTATGAGTGTGTCTGGCATCTCTGGTGTTTGGCACTCTGGGGATTCCCGGGATGTCCCCATGGAACCCGTGTGAGTGTCTGTGACATGCTGGCTCTTTGTCAGCCTTGGGTCTCCTGGGAAGTCGCCATGGAACTGTTGTGAGTGTCTGTGATATCCCAGTTGCTTGGAAGCCCGGGGTCTCCTGGGATGTCGCCATTGATCAGCTGTGAATGTTTGTGACATCCCGGCTCTTTGGGTGACTGGGGACAGCAGGGTAGTCCCGATGGAGGCCCTGGGAGTGTCTGTGACATCGTGGCTGTTTTACAGCCTGTGGACTCGTGGGATGTCAGTCTGGAGCCCCTGTGAGTGTCTGTGACATGCCGGTGCTTTGGCAGCCTGTGGACTCGAGGGATGTCTCCATGGCGCTGCTGGCATTGTCTGTGACATCCTGGCTTTTTGGCACTCTGGGGGCTCCTGGGATGTCACTCTGCAGCCCCTGCGAATGTCTGTGTCATCCCAGCTGTTGAGGAGTCTGGGCATAGCTGGCATGTCTGCATGGATCCCCTGTGAGTGTCGGTGACATGCCGGCTCTTTGGCAGCCTGGGCACTGCTGGCATGACCAGATGGAGCCCCTGGGAGTGTCTGTGACATCCCTGCTCTTTGGAAGACAGGGTAAGGCAGGGATGTCCGCATGGGGCCCCTTGGGTAACTGTGACATGCTGTCTCTTTGGCAGCCTGGGGACTCCTGCGATGTCCCCATGGAGGCCCTGTGAGTGTCTTTTGACATCCCTGCCTCTTTGGCCCTTGTGGGAACTTGCGGGCATACAGCCAGTTGAAGCCTGCGAGTGTCTGTGAGGTCCTGGCTCTATTGGCTGCCTGGGGAAGTTCCGGGGATGCCACCATGGAATCCCTTGGAATTTCTGTGAACATCTTAGCTCCTTGGAATCTGGGACTTGCTGTTTTTCCTGCGTATCAGCATGGAAGCCGCGTGAAAGTCTGTGACATCTGGGCTCTTAGGCAGGCAGGGATCCCATGCGGCATGTGGCTATGGCAGCAACATGTGAGTTTCTGCTGGCATGGCTGCCTGTTTTTGGAAGCTTGGGGACTCCTGGGGATTTCACCATAGGAGGCGCTTGAGTGTCTGTGACATCGTGGCTCTTTGGGAGCCTGGACACTCCTGGGATGTCACTCTTGAGCGCCTGTGAGTGTGTGTGACATGCCGGCTCTTTGGCAGTCTGTGGATTCATGGGGTTTCTGCATGGAGCTCCTGCTAGTGTGTGTTGCATCCTGGCTCTTTGGGGCTCTGGGGGCTCCTGGGATGGCAGTCTGGAGCCCCTGTGAATGTCTGTGACTTCCCGTCTCTTTGGGAGCCTGGGGATATGTGGGATGTGTGCATGGATCCCCTGTGAGTGTGTGTGACATGCCGGCTCTTTGGCAGCTTGCGGATCCCCACTGCGGATGTGTGCCATCGAGCCCCTGTGAGTGTGTGTGGCATCTCTGGTGCTTTGGCCACTCTGGGGATTCCCGGGATGTCCCCATGGACACGGCGTGTGGGGGAGTGTCTGTGACATGCTGGGCTCTTTGTCAGCCTCCTCGGGTCTCCTGGAAGTCGCATGAACTGTTGTGATGTCTGTTGATATCCCAGTTGCTGGAAGCCCGGCCGGTCTCCTGGGATGTCGCCATTGACAGCTGTGAATGTTTGTGACATCCGGGCTCTTTGGCGTGACTGCGGGCACAGCAGGGAAGTTCCCGCATGGACGCCTGTGAGTGTCTGTGCACATCGTCGGCCCTGTTTTAACAAGACCTGTGCGACTCCCTGGATGCAGTCCTGGAGCCCCTCTGAGTGTCTGTGACATGCCGGGGCTTTGGCAGCCTGTGAATTCGAGGGATGTCTCCATGGAGCTGCTGGCATTGTCTGTGACATCCTGGCTCTTTGGCACTCTGGGGGCTCCTGGGATGTCACTCTGCAGCCCCTGTGAATGTCTGTGATGTCCCAGCTGTTGAGGAGTCTGGGCATAGCTGGCATGTCTGCATGGATCCCCTGTGAGTGTCGGTGACATGCCGGCTCTTTGGCAGCCTGGGCACTGCTGGCATGACCCGATGGAGCAGCTGTGAGTGTCTGTGACATCCCTGCTTTTTTGAAGACAGGGTAAGGCAGGGATGTCCGCATGGGGCCCCTTTGTGTAACTGTGACATGCTGTCTCTTTGGCAGCCTGGGGACTCCTGCGATGTCCCCATGGAGGCCCTGTGAGTGTCTTTGACATCCCTGGTCTTTGGCCTTGTGGGAAATGCGGGCATAAGGCCGTTGAAGCCTTGCGAGTGTCTGTGAGGTCCTGGCTCTATGGCTGCCTGGAAAGTCCGGGGATGTCACCATGGAATCCCTTGGAATTTCTGTGACATCTTAGCTCCTTGGAAATCTGGGGACTGCTGGGGTATCAGCATTGAAGCCGCGTGAAAGTCTGTGACATCTGGGCTCTTAGGCAGGCAGGGATCACATGGGCTGTGGCTATGGAGCCCATGTGAGGTTCTGTGGCATGGCAGGTTTTTGGAAGCTTGGGGACTCCTGGGATTTCACCATGGAGCCGCTGTGAGTGTCTGTGACATCGCAGCTCTTAGAGAGCCTGAGAACACCTTGGATGTCTGCATGGTGATGCTGTGAGTGTCTGCGACATCATGGCTCTTTGGAAGCCTGGACACTCCTGGGATGTCACTCTTGAGCACCTGTGAGTGTGTGTGACATGCCGGCTCTTTGGCAGTCTGTGGATTCATGGAGTGTCTGCATGGAGCTCCTGCTAGTGTGTGTTGCATCCTGGCTCTTTGTCACTCTGGGGGCTCCTGGGATGGCAGTTTGGAGCCCCTGTGAATGTCTGTGACTTCCCGTCTCTTGGGGAGCCTGGGGATAGGTGGGATGTGTGCATGGATGCCCTGTGAATGTGTGTGACATGCCGGCTTTTTGGCAGCTTGGGGACACCTGGGATGTGTGCATGGATGCCCTGTGAGTGTGTGTGACATGGCCGAGGTTTGGCAGCTTGGGGACCCCTGGGATGTCCCCATGGAGCCCCTGTGAGTGTGTGTGGCATCTCTGGTGTTTGGCACTCTGGGCATTCCCGGGATGTCCCCATGGAACCCGTGTGAGTGTCTGTGACATGCTGGCTCTTTGTCAGCCTTGGGTCTCCTGGGAAGTCGCCATGGAACTGTTGTGAGTGTCTGTGATATCCCAGTTGCTTGGAAGCCCGGGGTCTCCTGGGATGTCGCCATTGATCAGCTGTGAAGGTTTGTGACATCCCGGCTCTTTGGCTGCCTGGGGACAGCAGGGAAGTCCCGATGGAGCCCCTGTGAGTGTCTGTGACATCGTGGCTGTTTGAGAGCCTGTAGACTTGTGGGATGTCAGTCTGGAGCCCCTCTGAGTGTCTGTGACATGCCGGTGCTTTGGCAGCCTGTGGATTCGAGGGATGTCTCCATGGAACTGCTGGCATTTTCTGTGACATCCTGGCTCTTTGGCGCTCTGGGGGCTCCTGGGATGTCACTCTGCAGCCCCTGTGAATGTCTGTGTCATCCCAGCTGTTGAGGAATCTGGGCATAGCTGGAATGTCTGCATGGATCCCCTGTGAGTGTCTGTGACATCCCTGCTCTCTGGAAGACAGGGTAAGGCAGGGATGTCCGCATGGGGTCCCTTTGGGTAACTGTGCCATGCTGTCTCTTTGGCAGCCTGGGGACTCCTGCGATGTCCCCATGGAGGCCCTGTGAGTGTCTTTGACATCCCTGCTCTTTGGCCTTGTGGGGATTGTGGGCATAAGGCCGTTGAAGCCTTGCAAGTGTCTGTGAGGTCCTGGCTCTTTGGCTGCCTGGGAAGTCCGGGGATGTCACCATGGAATCCCTTGGAATTTCTGTGACATCTTAGCTCCTTGGAAATCTGGGGACTGCTGGGGTATCAGCATGGAAGCCGCGTGAAAGTCTGTGACATCTGGGCTCTTAGGCAGGCAGGGATCACATAGGATGTGGCTATGGAGCCCATGTGAGTTTCTGTGGCATGGCAGGTTTTTGGAAGCTTGGGGATTCCTGGGATTTCACCATGGAGCCGCTGTGAGTGTCAGTAAATCGTGGCTGTTTGGGAGGGCCTGGAGCAGCTCCTGGGATGTCACTGCTTGAGCACCTGTGAGTGTTGTGTGACTATGCCGGCTCTTTTGGCGGTTCTGCTGGATTCATGGGGTGTCTGCATGGAGCTCCTGCTAAGTGTGTGTTTGCTATCCTGGCTCTTTGTGCTCCTGGGGGCTGCCTGGGATGGCAGTCTGGGCCGCCTGTGAGTGTGTGTGACATGCCGGCTCTTTGGCAGCTTGGGGAACCCTGGGATGTGTGCATGGAGCCCCTGTGAGTGTCAGTGACATGGCCGAGGTTTGGCAGCTTGGGGACCCCTGGGATGTGTGCATGGAGCCCTTGTGAGTGTGTGTGGCATCTCTGGTGTTTGGCACTCTGGGGATTCCCGGGATGTCCCCATGGAACGCGTGTGAGTGTCTGTGAAATGCTGGCTCTTTGTCAGCCTCGGGTCTCCTGGGAAGTCGCCATGGAACTGTTGTGAGTGTCTGTGATATCCCAGTTGCTTGGAAGCCCAGGGTCTCCTGGGATGTCGCCATTGATCAGCTGTGAATGTTTGTGACATCCCGGCTCTTTGGGTGCCTGGGGACAGCAGGGAAGTCCCGATGGAGCCCCTGTGAGTGTCTGTGACATCGTGGCTGTTTGAGAGCCTGTGGACTTGTGGGATGTCCCGATGGAGCCCCTGTGAGTGTCCGTGACATCGTGGCTGTTTGAGAGCCTGTGGACTTGTGGGATGTCAGTCTGGAGCCCCTCTGAGTGTCTGTGACATGCCGCGGCTTTGGCAGCCTGTGGATTCGAGGGATGTCTCCATGGAGCTGCTGGACTTGTCTGTGACATGCTGGCTCTTTGGTGCTCTGGGGGCTCCTGGGATGTCACTCTGCAGCCCCTGTGAATGTTTGTGATGTCCCAGCTGTTGAGGAGTCTGGGCATAGCTGGCATGTCTGCATGGATCCCCTGTGAGTGTCGGTGACATGCCGGCTCTTTGGCAGCCTGGGCACTGCTGGCATGACCCGATGGAGCAGCTGTGAGTGTCTGTGACATCCCTGCTCTCTGGAAGACAGGGTAAGGCAGGGATGTCCGCATGGGGCCCCTTTGGGTAACTGTGACATGCTGTCTCTTTGGCAGCCTGGGGACTCCTGCGATGTCCCCATGGAGGCCCTGTGAGTGTCTTTGACATCCCTGCTCTTTGGCCTTGTGGGGATTGCGGGCATAAGGCCGTTGAAGCCTTGCGAGTGTCTGTGAGGTCCTGGCTCTTTGGCTGCCTGGAAAGTCCGGGGATGTCACCATGGAATCCCTTGGAATTTCTGTGACATCTTAGCTCCTTGGAAATCTGGGGACTGCTGGGGTATCAGCATGGAAGCCACGTGAAAGTCTGTGACATCTGGGCTCTTAGGCAGGCAGGGATAACATGGGCTGTGGCTATGGAGCCCATATGAGTTTCTGTGGCATGGCAGGTTTTTGGAAGCTTGGGGACTCCTGGGATTTCACCATGGAGCCACTGTGAGTGTCTGTGACATCGTGGCTCTTTGGGAGCTTGGACACTCCTGGGATGTCACTCTTGAGCACCTGTGAGTGTGTGTGAACATGCCGGCTCTTTGGCTAGTCTGTGGATTCATGGGGTGTCTGCATGGAGCTCCTGCTAGTGTGTGTTGCATCCTGGCTCTTTGGTTGCTCTGGGGCTCCTGGGATGGCAGTCTGGAGCCCCTGTGAATGTCTGTCTTCCATCTCTTGGGGAGCCTGGGACACTGGGATGTGTGCATGGATCCCGTGTGAGGTGTGTGTGACATGCCAGCTCTTTGGTAGGGCTTGGGATCGGGATGTGTGGCATGGAGCGCCCTGTGAGTGTGTGTTACAATCTCTGGTGTTTTGGCACTCTGGGGATTCCGGGATGTCCCCAATGGAACCCGTGTGAGTGTCTCTGTGACATGCTGGCTGCTTGTTTGTTCAGCCTGCGGGTCTCCTGGGAAGTCGCCATGGAACTGTTGTGAGTGTCTTGTGATATCCCAGTTGCTTGGAAGCACGGGGTCTCCTGGGATGTCGCCATTGATCAGCTGTGAATGTTTGTGACATCCCGGCTCTTTGGGTGACTGGGGACAGCAGGGAAGTCCCGATGGAGCCCCTGTGAGTGTCTGTGACATCGTGGCTGTTTGAGAGCTTTTGGACTCATGGGATATCTGTCTGGAGCCCCTCTGAGTGTCTGTGACATGCCGGGGCTTTGGCAGCCTGTGAATTCGAGGGATGTCTCCATGGAGCTGCTGGCATTGTCTGTGACATGCTGGCTCTTTGGCACTCTGGGGGCTCCTGGGATGTCACTCTGCAGCCCCTGTGAATGTCTGTGATGTGCCGGCAGCTTGTTGAGGAGTCTGGGCATAGCTGGCATGTCTGGCATGGATCCCTGTGGTGTCGTGACATGCTCGGCTCTTTGGCAAAGCCGGCACTGCTGGCATGACCCGATGGAGCAGCTGTGAGTGTCTGTGACATCCCTGCTCTTTGGAAGACAGGGTAAGGCAGGGATGTCCGCATGGGGCCGCTTCGGTAACTGTGCCATGCTGTCTCTTTGGCAGCCTGGGGACTCCTGCGATGTCGCCATGGAGGCCCTGTGAGTGTCTTTGACATCCCTGCTCTTTGGCCTTGTGGGGATTGCGGGCATAAGGCCGTTGAAGCCTTGCGAGTGTCTGTGAGGTCCTGGCTCTTTGGCTGCCTGGAAAGTCCGGGGATGTCACCATGGAATCCCTTGGAATTTCTGTGACATCTTAGCTCCTTGGAAATCTGGGGACGGCTGGGGTATCAGCATGGAAGCCGCGTGAAAGTCTGTGACATCTGGTCTCTTAGGCAGGCAGGGATCACATGGGATGTGGCTATGGAGCCCATGTGAGTTTCTGTGGCATGGCAGGTTTTTGGAAGCTTGGGATCCTGGGATTTCACCATGGAGCCACTGTGAGTGTCTGTGACATCGCAGCTCTTAGAGAGCCTGAGAACACCTTGGATGTCTGCATGGTGCTGCTGTGAGTGTCTGTGACATCATGGCTCTTTGGGAGCCTGGGCACTCCTGGGATGTCACTCTTGAGCACCTGTGAGTGTGTGTGACATGCCGGCTCTTTGGCAATCTGTGGATTCATGGGGTGTCTGCATGGAGCTCCTGCTAGTGTGTGTTGCATCCTGGCTCTATGGTGCTCTGGGGGCTCCTGGGATGGCAGTTTGGAGCCCCCGTGAATGTCTGTGACTTCCCGTCTCTTGGGGAGCCTGGGGATACGTGGGATGTGTGCATGGATCCCCTGTGAGTGTGTGTTACATGCCGGCTCTTTGGCAGCTTGGGGATCCCTGGGATGTGTGCATGGATGCCCTGTGAGTGTCAGTGACATGGCCGAGGTTTGGCAGCTTGGGGACCCCTGGGATGTCCCCATGGAGCCCCTATGAGTGTGTCTGGCATCTCTGGTGTTTGGCACTCTGGGGATTCCCGGGATGTCCCCATGGAACCCGTGTGAGTGTCTGTGACATGCTGGCTCTTTGTCAGCCTAGGGTCTCCTGGGAAGTCGCCATGGAACTGTTGTGAGTGTCTGTGATATCCCAGTTGCTTGGAAGCCCGGGGTCTCCTGGGATGTCGCCAATGATCAGCTGTGAATGCTTGTGACATCCCGCGGCTCTTTTGGGTGACTGGGGACAGCAGGGAAGTCCGATGGAGCCCTGGTGAGTGTCTGTGACATCGTGGCTGTTTGAGAGGCCTGTGGAATTGTGGGATGGTCAGTCTGGAGCCTCTCTGAGTGTCTGTGACAGGCCGGTGCTTTGGCAGCCGTGTGGATTCGAGGGATGTTCCATGGAGGCGTGCTGGCATTGTCTGTGACATCATGGCTCTTTGGCAACTCTGGGGGCTCCTGGGATGTCACCTGCCAGAGCCCCTGTGAATGTCTGTGACATCCCAGCTGTTGAGGAGTCTGGGCATAGAGCTGGCATGTCTTGCATGGAGCCGCCTGTGAGTGTCGGTGACATGCCGGCTCTTTGGCAGCCTGGGTACTGCTGGCATGACCCCATGGAGCAGCTGTGAGTGTCTGTGACATCCCTGCTCTTTGGAAGACAGGGTAAGGCAGGGATGTGCGCATGGGGCCCCTTTGGGTAACTGTGACATGCTGTCTCTTTGGCAGCCTGGGGACTCCTGCGATGTCCCCATGGAGGCCCTGTGAGTGTCTTTGACATCCCTGCTCTTTGGCCTTGTGGGGATTGCGGGCATAAGGCCGTTGAAGCCTTGCGAGTGTCTGTGAGGTCCTGGCTCTTTGGCTGCCTGGAAAGTCCGGGGATGTCACCATGGAATCCCTTGGAATTTCTGTGACATCTTAGCTCCTTGGAAATCTGGGGACTGCTGGGATATCAGCATGGAAGCCGCATGAAAGTCTGTGACATCTGGGCTCTTAGGCAGGCAGGGATCACATGGGCTGTGGCTATGGAGTCCATGTGAGTTTCTGTGACATGGAAGGTTTTTGGAAGCTTGGGGACTCCTGGGATTTCACCATGGAGCCACTGTGAGTGTCTGTGACATCGTGGATCTTTGGGAGCTTGGACACTCCTGGGATGTCACTCTTGAGCACCTGTGAGTGTGTGTGACATGCCGGCTCTTTGGCAGTCTGTGGATTCATGGGGTGTCTGCATGGAGCTCCTGCTAGTGTGTGTTACATCCTGGCTCTTTGGTGCTCTGGGGGCTCCTGGGATGGCAGTCTGGAGCCCCTGTGAATGTCTGTGACTTCCCAACTCTTGGGGAGCCTGGGGACACCTGGGATGTGTGCATGGATCCCCTGTGAGTGTGTGTGACATGCCAGCTCTTTGGCAGCTTGGGGACCCTGGGATGTGTGCATGGAGCCCCGATGAGTGTGTGTTACATCTCTGGTGTTTGGCATTCTGGGGATTCCCGGGATGTCCCCATGGAACCCGTGTGAGTGTCTGTGACATGCTGTCTCTTTGGCAGCCTGGGGACTCCTGCGATGTCCCCATGGAGGCCCTGTGAGTGTCTTTGACATCCCTCCTCTTTGGCCTTGTGGGAATTGCGGGCATAAGGCCGTTGAAGCCTTGCGAGTGTCTGTGAGGTCCTGGCTCTTTGGCTGCCTGGAAAGTCCGGGGATGTCACCATGGAATCCCTTGGAATTTCTGTGACATCTGAGCTCCTTGGAAATCTGGGGACTGCTGGGGTATCAGCATGGAAGCCGCGTGAAAGTCTGTGACATCTGGGCTCTTAGGCAGGCAGGGATGACATGGGATGTGGCTATGGAGCCCATGTGAGTTTCTGTGACATGGCAGGTTTTTGGAAGCTTGGGGACTCCTGGGATTTCACCATGGAGCCGCTGTGAGTGTCTGTGACATCGCAGCTCTTAGAGATCCTGAGAACACCTTGGATGTCTGCATGGTGTTGCTGTGAGTGTCTGTGACATCGTGGCTCTTTGGGAGCCTGGACACTCCTGGGATGTCACTCTTGAGCACCTGTGAGTGTGTGTGACATGCCGGCTCTTTGGCAGTCTGTGGATTCATGGGGTGTCTGCATGGAGCTCCTGCTAGTGTGTGTTGCATCCTGGCTCTATGGTGCTCTGGGGGCTCCTGGGATGGCAGTCTGGAGCCCCTGTGAATGTCTGTGACTTCCCGTCTCTTGGGGAGCCTGGGGATAGGTGGGATGTGTGCATGGATGCCCTGTGAGTGTGTGTGACATGCCGGCTCTTTGGCAGCTTGGGGACACCTGGGATGTGTGCATGGAGCCCCTGTGAGTGTCAGTGACATGGCCGAGGTTTGGCAGCTTGGGGACCCCTGGGATGTCCCCATGGAGCCCCTGTGAGTGTGTGTGGCATCTCTGGTGTTTGGCACTCTGGGGATTCCCGGGATGTCCCCATGGAACGCGTGTGAGTGTCTGTGACATGCTGGCTCTTTGTCAGCCTTGGGTCTCCTGGGAAGTCGCCATGGAACTGTTGTGAGTGTCTGTGATATCCCAGTTGCTTGGAAGCCCGGGGTCTCCTGGGATGTCGCCATTGATCAGCTGTGAATGTTTGTGACATCCCGGCTCTTTGGGTGACTGGGGACAGCAGGGAAGTCCCGATGGAGCCCCTGTGAGTGTCTGTGACATCGTGGCTGTTTGAGAGCCTGTGGACTCGTGGGATGTCAGTCTGGAGCCCCTGTGAGTGTCTGTGACATGCCGGTGCTTTGGCAGCCTGTGGATTCGAGGGATGTCTCCATGGAGCTGCTGGCATTGTCTGTGACATCCTGGCTCTTTGGCGCTCTGGGGGCTCCTGGGATGTCACTCTGCAGCCCCTGTGAATGTCTGTGACATCCCAGCTGTTGAGGAGTCTGGGCATAGCTGGCATGTCTGCATGGATCCCCTGTGAGTGTCGGTGACATGCCGGCTCTTTGGCAGCCTGGGCACTGCTGGCATGACCCGATGGAGCAGCTGTGAGTGTCTGTGACATCCCTGCTCTTTGGAAGACAGGGTAAGGCAGGGATGTCCGCATGGGGCCGCTTCGGTAACTGTGACATGCTGTCTCTTTGGCAGCCTGGGGACTCCTGCGATGTCCCCATGGAGGCCCTGTGAGTGTCTTTGACATCCCTCCTCTTTGGCCTTGTGGGGATTGCGGGCATAAGGCCGTTGAAGCCTTGCGAGTGTCTGTGAGGTCCTGGCTCTTTGGCTGCCTGGAAAGTCCGGGGATGTCACCATGGAATCCCTTGGAATTTCTGTGACATCTTAGCTCCTTGGAAATCTGGGGACTGCTGGGGTATCAGCATGGAAGCCGCATGAAAGTCTGTGACATCTGGGCTCTTAGGCAGGCAGGGATCACATGGGCTGTGGCTATGGAGCCCATGTGAGTTTCTGTGGCATGGCAGGTTTTTGGAAGCTTGGGGACTCCTGGGATTTCACCATGGAGCCGCTGTGAGTGTCTGTGACATCGTGGCTCTTTGGGAGCCTGGACACTCCTGGGATGTCACTCTTGAGCACCTGTGAGTGTGTGTGACATGCCGGCTCTTTGGCAGTCTGTGGATTCATGGGGTGTCTGCATGGAGCTCCTGCTAGTGTGTGTTACATCCTGGCTCTTTGGTGCTCTGGGGGCTCCTGGGATGGCAGTCTGGAGCCCCTGTGAATGTCTGTGACTTCCCAACTCTTGGGGAGCCTGGGGACACCTGGGATGTGTGCATGGATCCCCTGTGAGTGTGTGTGACATGCCAGCTCTTTGGCAGCTTGGGGACCCCTGGGATGTGTGCATGGAGCCCCTGTGAGTGTGTGTTACATCTCTGGTGTTTGGCACTCTGGGGATTCCCGGGATGTCCCCATGGAACCCGTGTGAGTGTCTGTGACATGCTGGCTCTTTGTCAGCCTTTGGTCTCCTGGGAAGTCGCCATGGAACTGTTGTGAGTGTCTGTGATAACCCAGTTGCTTGGAAGCCCGGGGTCTCCTGGGATGTCGCCATTGATCAGCTGTAAATGTTTGTGACATCCCAGCTCTTTGGGTGCCTGGGGACAGCAGGGAAGTCCCGATGGAGCCCCTGTGAGTGTCTGTGACATCGTGGCTGTTTGAG
This sequence comes from Eopsaltria australis, assembly GCA_034509425.1. Lineage (NCBI taxonomy): Eukaryota > Metazoa > Chordata > Aves > Passeriformes > Petroicidae > Eopsaltria > Eopsaltria australis. Next base: position 24,777 of record JAVTVJ010000415.1, read on the forward strand.
AGCCTGTGGACTCATGGGATGTCAGTCTGGAGCCC
>JAVTVJ010000416.1:0-85557 GCA_034509425.1 Eopsaltria australis
ATTCACTTAGAAGGCATCCACGGCCTTGAGGGACTAGGAAAAATCACATTAAGAATAGTACAGATGTAATTCAATACTTCTGATTTTTTCCTCACTGAGACTTGCTCATTCACCAAAACATCCTTCCACTTTCTTCTGCCTTTCTACACAAGGTATGGAATGCACTCACACTGTGCAGGGTATTAATTCTCTCATAATCATCTGGCTGGAGGACCCCATTATTACCACAGGTTCTTTTAGAGTCAAGCCAGAAAATCCTTATGTCTCGTGCTGGAGGATTAATACCAAACCATGGCTGACTCCTCTGTGGAATTACCTCCTGTATGTGCAAGAGCAGCAGTGCAGGCCTTCCCGGGCAGCCCCAGCAGTCCCAGCTCATTTGTACATTTGCTGCCATTGGAAAGGAGCCACGCAATTAAGAGGACACCCTGGAGGCATTGACATTCCTCATCTCTTAAGGGAGGGCGGTGGGAGAAGGCAGCAGAAGTTTATGGGGTGTTATCCATGGGAGTGTGTTATTTCAACAGCATTTGTATGAGTCTGTGAGGATGATTCAGAGCTGGGCAGGGAGCCAACAAAAAGAGGTTTTTGAGGCCACAGTGGAAAACTCTGAAAATCCCTGTTTGTGGGAAGAAGATGGTGATGAGGCAGCATGAGGAACTGATGGTGCTAGACTGGAAAATGCTGATTTCACTTCTGACCTGTTATCTCTGGGACCTGGACAGCAGAAGGCCCATCAGCTAGATCCCTGTGAAGCCCTGATGACAAAAAGGGTATGAAGGTCTTCATCCCTCCTGAGGAGGAAGCAAGACACTGAACAGTAAGGGTGCCAGTGTTCTTCAGGACCTTAGTATCAAACCAAAGGACCTAAAAGTTCCAAAGAACCAGAGCCAAGATCTCGCCATGACAAATCCTTTCCACCAGAGAACTTCTGGGGTGCAGGGGCCCTGTGGGTGAGTTTCTTCCAGCTATCACAGGGCCCCTGGCCCTGGGGAATCCTTCAGCTGAGAGCTCTGACTACTGTAGTCTTGACTTAGACTGGGAGAAAGTCTGGGGCTGACATGCTTTAACCAAGACATCTTGAAGGCAAGCAAACTGGAAAATCTTTGGCAAGGAAACTTCAAGCCAAATTTCCACTCTGTGTTTCTCTTAGAGACTCAGTGAGTCCTATTAGTGTCTGGCAGAAGGATCTTGGCTTCATGGTCCATCCCAAGCTGTGTCCAGATGGTCCATCTCTAGGACCACCTGGGAATGGTGAAAGTCTTTGCCTTTGCAAGTCTGGCATGGGCAGGACTGTGTCTACCCTCTTTATCAGCATATTACAGGGGGGAAAGCACTTGGTGCCACTCCTCTCTGCCTCACTCCTACATTTAAAAAGCCACAAAATATATAGAATAAATGAATTAAAAATACTACACTTTCAGCTGCACTGATTTTGGGAGAATTACATTCTCTCCCACCATTAGTGCATTTATCCCCCAGTGCTAAAATGTGTATACTGAGGCTTCAGTGCTGCCAGCTAATTTAGGAGTGTTGCCATCATCATAAAAGGAAGAAAATCAATTCAAATCAAAACCCCACAAACTATGACCTTATTCAAATCAGAAAAAAAAACCCAATCCCAGCTTCTGACAGCTATGGTAGGATGCCAGAGAAGCCAAGAAGCCATGCAAGATGCACAGCATTGATTACTGCATAATAATGATTTCCCTTCAGCCCGCAGACCCCACCGTATCCTTCATTCTGCATTCCAGAGCTCATCTCCAAGCATCATCAGGGCTGGGAAGTGACACACAGCAGACCTCTCTGGGGGTTGCAGGTTAAGTATTGCACCTAAGTTTTATGGAGCAGAAGAGTAGATAAATTCTGTCAAATTAATGTAAATGCTCAGCAATAATTTTTGCTTCTGAGAGTCTTTAACCACTTTTTTTAGGTTTTGGAAATATTTCTGTGTTTTTCATTTTGTGAATCGTCATGAATCTTTCATCGCTTCTGAGATTCAGTTTGGTTTTGGTTTTGTTTGCTGAATTTACCAGCTATTTGCTGGAAATTAAAGTTTCAAATAATTCCTTATTCTTGGTCCTTATTCTGTGCTTTCTGGAGCACCACACAGACAAAGGAGTGGCCGCATTCCTGGCTGAATACAAACTGGCACAGTTCCTTCAAGGAACAGTTCCCTCAAGGGTTGTGGTATTACACAAGTTTGCATCACTGACTCTCTGCCCTGCATTTCATTCCCTTTGGGTTTGGTCTTTTCTCCATTGACACTAATTCTTTTACAACATACGTAATAGACAGTGTAGCTTTATTTCATCTCCCTGTTTGTACTGTGGGTGATATCTCCCAGGGAAGATTAATGACTTAAGCTGATTTAATAGTGTGCATACCTTCTAGAGGGAAAAGAAAAGAAAAACAGAAAAGCAAAGAAACCCTATCTCTTTTTCTGCCCAGATCGAAAAATGTTATATTCTCTTGAGTTTTTAAGGTTTTTTCTCTGTTGATATTTGTTGTTTTCCAGCCTTTGATGGCCCCCCAAACAACTTTACCATCTTTCTGTGCACCTGTGATGTTCCCATATTAATGTGAGTCATTCCCACCAATAAACCTGGGACTGAGCTGAGTGTATGAGAAACTGCAGTTTGTCTCTATGGAGTTTCAGGGGTTTTACCAGGAGAGACTTTGACCCTATGCTATGTAATCTCATTTACCTGTTTGTTCTGCCACCTTTCCCTTTTCTTCTTGCTCTACCCAGGGGAAAAACCAGCTCACTTGGCAAAAGAGATTTGTTATGTCTGTGGGAGGGATTTGAAACATTTGGCTGATGTTTCCCCTTGCACTTGCTTAGGCACCAGAACACAGTTATCAACCATTTAAAAAGATCTTCAAAAAAACCTCAAACCCAGACATATGTGACAAAACTGTGGTCTAAGCCAAAGAAAGAAAAAAAAAAGTACTTAGAACTTGTAAAGAGCTAGTTGGAAGTTAAAGAAATGCCAAAAATAATGTTTCTGTTAAACTTTTTCTTTGCAATCTATCTGACAGTCTACTTTAATAATGTGGTGTTTACTAACTAGAAAATTTACACTCAACAAGAATGCAAAGATCAGTAAATGCACAAGAGTGATTTAAAATAGGGTAACTACTGGCATATGCAGACACATATTTCTAAAAATGAGTTGCAACACATCATAAAAGTCACACCCATTTTATAAAGCTTTCTTTACTGCCCTGTCAAATGGGGGAAAGTAATCAGATTCAGCTTTCATGTGGACAAAGACATTTATTCCAGGCCAAGATGGCATGTAGAGATATGCAAATGGGAGTGTAATAAATAAGTACGCCCAATTTATAATAAAACAAGTATAAAATTTATTTAGTGTCTGAGAGTTCGAACACGCAATGCCACGATCGAAAAGGGAGACAGTGCCAAGCCCGGGGTTGGCACTGGGTGAACGCAGGTCTGACCTCTATCACATCAGACCTCCCTCTGTTTACACCGACTGCTTCTAACAGCTGGTTTATATACAGTTTTGACTGAGAAGTCCGGATTTTGGGTATTGTTTCTGCCACTCAGCATATTCATGAAGCATGCTATTCATGAAACTGAGGTGGACAAAACGCATCCTGTGTTTGATTGATTTCTCATCACCAGAGGATGTTATCTGATGGCTCATGATGTTCCTTATCCTGGTCCGATCTGGTCGTTAACACCTGAGCTGGGAGGGGATTTTCGGAGATGGTCGATCAGTTCTGCCATCAGCTCTGCCGGGAAATTCTCCTTGGAAAATGTAGATATCAGGAGTCGGCTTAATGCTTTCCTGATGTGCCGGAATGTAAATCAGTTCCCTGGGCGAGGCCACAATTCTTTTCTTGGACAGGCTCTGCTCGTTCTAAAACTGGTTACAACTTAACTTTTTTAGTATATATTTCGATATTACATATTTGAGCACGAATTTCCCGCTTTTATTTATAACAGGAGGACACGAATTCCCTCCCCACCCTCAGCACATGGTCTTCCCCAGTGCTGTGTTTTTGTTTGTGCATTCAGAAGCTGCCTGGCATTTCCATCAGTTCAGCCCTGCTCACACCTACACCCACGGCTGTCTGTTTTGTCAGCCTGGGTTACTCCAAAAAGGTGCAAGGAGAAATGATTAACTGCAGTCAATTTATCTGGAATTCTTAGAGGGAATGAATAACATTAGCTTAAGTAAAAAATAGCCAGGTGACAGCAGTCATGTTCTTGCTGATAGTAGGCACTGCACTGGGTGGATATCAGGGTGAAATGTTAGAAAAGGCCAGGCATGAGTGGATGTTTCATGATGCAATTTTTAATTGCATGCTCCCTTCACCCTAACCTCTGCACCCATATTTTCCTTCTTCCTTGTGTGAGGTGGAGCTGCCTTAAGGATGAATCAGGGAAGGTTTCTGCTTTCTAAAGAGCTCCTTGGCATTCATGGCAGACAGAAGGTACATGAGGAATGAAGCTGGGGAGTGCTGCAGAAGATGAAGGAGTCTTTGGGTGAAGATGCTTGGTGATGAGTGATTCATATATCCCAAACTTTTACTAATGATCTCTGACATCCAAACTTTATTTTTGGGTTTCTGAGACACCCCTGGCACATGACTTGAAGAAAGCCTGGGCTCCACCAGAAGCAAATGGTGAGGGACACAATGAACACAGAAAGTGCTGTATGATGTTGAGGATACAGAAAAGTCAGAAAGGGCCCAAAACTGAAAGAGAGCATTAATAATTCCTTCATGGCTGAATTTTACATCAGTTAAATAGAGACAAACCAGAGTATGATTACAGGTTTTGATGAACTTTGATACTGTTGTAATTAATGTTTCAGAAAAAATACACAAGAAAATGAATAATTCTGTTTTCAGGGCAGTATTCAGTAAATAAGAACTAGGGTTATTCAGCAGGAAATGAGGAGAATACAAAATAAAGGATAGCTGCTCATTATCTGAGCACTGTCCATCTTAGGGAGGAGACAAGAAGAAACCCATGGAAAAAAGCATTTGTGGGACTTCATTGTTAGATGGGACAGGGCTGCAGGGATGTCCCTTGCTCCATTATTTCCCAACTTTGCATCTTGATGGTGTTCCCTCTTTAAAAAGCAGCTTTACATGTGTGATTTTTACTACCTACATCCAGCTGGGACATGGGGTCTGGGCTGAAGGAGGTTTCCATGCCATGGGCACAAGTCTTCCACCTCATCTCTGCCCCTCTACCCCTGGCTCCAGAACTTATCTGTTTAGTCCTGGCTGCCTCTTCTCAAACTCCTTTCTCCCATCCTAATCCTCTGTCCACATCCTCCCCTCCTCCTAGACTGTTTATTCCAGCTCGTGTTGCCTTTCCCCTTCACTTGTGCCTTATTTTCCGTACTGCTGTGGGTGTCAGCAGGGATCCTAGGGATGCAACAGGGGCTTCCTGTCCCACGTGCTGGGAGTCACCAGTCTAATCAAGGACACATCTTGGCTTAAAGCTCAGATGAGCTGGTTCCAGCCTAGATGGTGCCATCAGTACCAGAAGAAGTGCCACCCAAATACCAGTGAGGGTGTGGGCATTTAGGGCATGGTGCCACAGAGAGGTATCTGATGTTATGAAGACACATTTCCATCTCTCATCTCACCGCATCTCTCTCTAGAGACCACAATACACTAGGGGAGGGGTTGTGCCAGCCCTAATGAGGCTAAATATTGCCTTATTTGTGCCTGATCATGGAATATTTGCTGAAAACATTAGTCTTATAAGTAATTAGTCTTTCTGGAAGAGAAAATCAGTGGCAGCAGATAATACTCTAACTCTCTCTATACAAAACAATTTAATCTCTTCTAAATGAAATTCATTTTTCTAAAGAAAAATTACTTCCACAGTATTATTCAGATCCTGGCCATGGAGAGATTCAACTTTAGATGGAGCAGTAATGATTTCACCTAACTTCATATTTCAATTCCTAAGCTACCAGAATTAATTGAGTGTGTAATTAAGGAAGGGTTTCCTCACCAATGTGATCATGCCTATAATTAAAATCTCACACAAATGTGTATGTGGAAGAATAGGGCAGGGCAGAGCAGAGAAGAGACCAAAGTGTCTGACAGGTTTACATCAAAGGACCTGAGCTCCTTCAGCTCTGAGCCAGAGGGAGGGGAGGAAGGGAAGACAGGACTGGCTGATAACTGACTTGATCTATTGCTTTTGACCTCCTGACTTCAAAACCTCGAGTGGTTTGAGTGCTGTCTACCCAGGAGATGGCTCCTACCTTTAATGTTCCTTCAGCACAGCCAAGCTTTGCAAGCGTTTGTGCTACCAAGAGCAGAGGAGTGATGATATCTGCTGTTTTCAGAGGGACTGGAATGGGTTTGGCTGCTGCTTTGGGCTGTGCCTCATCAGTGTTGTGGCCCAGGGGACCCCATGTTGTGTCATGAGAGCCACCACTTTCCTCTGGTGTTTGTTGCATGGGAGAGCCATGAACAAATTTTGTAAAAGAAAAAAGAGTGGTGCATTTTGGCTGCTGATATTTATACTGCATTTACTACTAAATCAGCCTTAAATAGCTGTTCAGCCTGTCATGTGGGACCCAACTCAATGGCTCTGCCTCAGGACAGCTACATTTGGGGAGATTTTCCTGTTCTGAACATAGAAAGATGTTGGGTATTGGGAAGCAGCAATACAGCACTGCCACAACAGCTGAGCTCCTGCACAAAAGGAACAAGGGCTTTCCCTAAAAAACCCCAAACAAATCACCTGTGTTAGGTTACAATGGTATTTATTCTATCACCATCTTAATGGGATGTTGGGGCCGGGTGGGGCAGTGTTCCTGATGGCCGCAGAACGTTTGCTAACGGGCCAGTCGTTGGGGCCTGGTGGGGCACTTCACTCAACCCCAACGACTGCAGCTAGTGGCCCATCATCCCATTGTGAGATGCCCCGCCCAGAGGGAGGAACCAATGTATCCCGATCTGCATATAAACTGAGATTTGAAGCACCACAAGCAGCTTTTTCCACTGGATTCCCAGAGGAAGACCAGACCCTTCTACACCACCACTGGACCTTCCGAGGAGACCTACACCTTTCACAGGATCACTGCTTCAACAGAATCACATCTATCACTCCCAGAGGACTGCAACCACCTTCTAAGTGGACTACTACCAACACCCTGACTGACAGGGTGTTAGGTTGTATTCTGACTCTGTCAGTGTTTTTGTATTTTTACATTTTAATTTTTCTATTAAATTGTAGTTCTGACTTTGAGCCTCTCACTGATTTGCTTTCAAACTACCACATCACCAAAAAGGGGACTTGGAGCCCGAAGAGAAGGACTTGAGTTCCTTAGCTGGTTTGCCATCTGTGGTGATACCCTGTGACTCTATAAGGGAGGGGGAAATCCCTCCCTCATATGATAACCAAGGCAAGGACCAAGACACTGAGGAAAAACAGGTGTGAATGAATGTTGCATCAAAGAAGCCACCCTGAGCAGGAAAATTGCTCTCTCATTCATTTGATATCTGCTGTGGTCAGGGAAACAGGACTTTATATGTTTATTGACATTGTAATATGCTTGTAAATCACATCAAAAAGACACCTGCATCTGTCCTCTGGTCTCCTCTGAACTGGAACAACATGAAGGGCCTGGGGTTTTTGTTTTGCTGGTTGAATCCCGAATGGGGTTAGAGTTTTGGTCTCATAGATTTGGTGGGGTTTATATTGCAATGTAGATAAAAGAGGCATGCAGGGAAAGTTAAGGTACATTAGGTGTGTGTTATCAGGAAGAAAGCCCACATACCCAGCTGCATACGTATTTTACATTTATTTAAATCCAGTAAAATACTAAAAGAAATAGCTGACCATTACTGAAGTCTGTGCTGGGGTGCTTAGAGCTATACTGGTATGCACTGGTTATGGATCAGACATTTTTTTACATTAAATATGTATCATGCAAGTGCTTTATTTCCTTCCATATAGTCCCAAACATTAAACACATGCAGTCCCTACCAACAACTGCCTTCAGAGTGACATAATATATCAGGCAGAAGTGCAGGAGAGCTGTTTTCCTCCATACCCAACTACCAGACTGGTGTTTTGGAGCAACCATAATTTTTTGCTTCATAATCATCTCACTCATAACTTTCTCATTTTTTCAGCTTTCCCATCTTGGTAGCAGTTAAGACTTTGTGACCTTCCCCAGGGAATGCAGTGTGATTCACAGCTAAAGAGTGGGTGTCTCTGTCTGAGTTCTGCTTTTGAAAATGCTGGCACATTGCCTCGCCAACAGCTGCTATTAAGTAAAATACTTAATGAAATGACTGGGAAAATGAGTGCTCACCAGTGTATTTTCTCTGCACTTCCTAAAAATGCCTGTGACCCACACACTGAGCTAGCAAGCTTTATGCTCTTAGTGCCATCATCATCAGCTTTCTTCCCTCCAGTCTGTGCCTTGCCATACTATATTATGAACATTATTATTAATTATTGTTATGTTGTTATTGCTATGATTGCTACTATTATTTTTATTTTGGTACCTCTGTGGTCTTTACATAGTCCCCCACTGTGTTTTTCTGTGAGGTCTCAAGGAAGCCAAGAGAAGGTCCTTGCCTACTTTCAGGCAATCTCAGCCTCATGAAGCTTTGGGGAATGTAAAACCTTCCTGGGCACCTCTGCTACAGCCTGGGTTTGCACAGGCTGAGCAGGACATGGGACAGGGATTGTGTTCTCATGATCCAGCACTGAGCATACAAATCCCTGTGCTGGATTTTGATCTCCCAGTGCTCTGCAATGCAATTCCCATTAGCAGTGCAGTGTCCAGCTCCTGGATACACAGAATTTCCTTTCCCCATACAGTAAATAACCACCTCTGTTGTGACTGGCCACGGGTGCAGGGCCCAGCCAGGCATGGAGTTCACTGCTCTGCTGCAAAGCACAGCCAGGGAGGAAAAATAACCTTTCTGTTTTATGTTCAGTGATATATTGCCTTTAAATTTGAATGGGTTTAGGAAATGTTACAGAACAGAAACGGCTCTGCTTTTCCAGAGGCACAATGATATGGTACAGTTGTTCCAAAGCCAAACTCTGTGCTGAGTTATGCCCCTACATCCTCTCTCCCAGATATTTATAAAATTATGATTAACAGTAACAGGCATAGGACTTCATTATGTCTTGAATTGCCTTTCTTTTTAACCATCTACAAGCTCAGAGAATTACATATGGCCTTATTAACCTGTGTGTCAAACTGATAAGGCAGGCAAGGAGGTACCTCTTCAGCTGCTCGACAGCCTGTGCAGGGGCCCTGTGGAAGGGCTGTGAGGGAGCATCAGCACTTCCCAGTCCATGCCTGGAAGGTCGTGTTTGTGTTTGTATACTCACTGTGCATGTGAGGTTGCTCCATCTGGGAGATCAGAAGCCCCAGAAATAAACGGCTCTGGAAATCTCACTCTGTAAGTGTCATTAGCACCAGTGTGTGTTTATCATGATGGGATACTCAAAGTGGGAGTGAAAAGCACAGGTTTATCAAAACAGGGATCTGGGACTCCATAGGAGCAACGTGAATGCTTTCACAGGGATGGGGGCAACTTTTGTCTTCTGGTCTTTTGGTATTCTTAAGAACGCCAGGACTGGTTTCACAACACAGGTAAAGGAAATATTCTGCCTCTTGGCTTCTTCAAGAGTGCTGTAAAGTGATTTTAATATACATAGCTGTCCAGACAGTGCAGGCTCCGAACTTGAACTTCTGCAGGACAGCTTGTAAGATTTAAGTTTAGAATCTGTTCAAATGTTTTGCTGCATGCAGCTGCACAAAAAAACCTGCTTATATAAACTTCTTTCAGTGCCATCCAAGAAGGGTGAAAGACTACAGCAATCCACAGGTGTAACCCAGACTCCAGGCTTCGCTTTCCCAGGGGTAATTTTCCCTCCTGATTTCATTCCCCAACGATCTCAAAGGCCAGCTGTCACAGCCTTTGCTACTTAGGATTCTCAGGGTATAGAGCGTACTTCCCGAAGTTTCTCTGCTCTGAGCCACTGTGAACTTCTCTAAGTAAGGCACAAGGACAACTTAACCATTAATTGTGAGAGATCCAGCGGTCAAAAACCAAGTGGCTTTGAAAGCAGAGCCAGCAGGGTTTAACAAACCAACAGTAACACCATGGGAGTTTACTAATCCCCAACATCTACAATAAACAGATAAAGTTAATAAGATTCAATAAATAAGAACAGCCCCATTAATGCTTAAAGAGCACTAGCTAAATACTACATACTTTATTTACTGAGTTCCCTTGCTGAATTTGCTGTACACAGGAACGCTTAAAATTCATTATCTTTGGATGCAAAGCATAGTAAATTCGACAGTAATTAATCTCCATTTACCCTCTGTGTATGTTTCTGAACAGACGAAAAGTTCATTGAAAAAGTTCTTTCAGCCGCTCTGAAAGAGAAGCAGTGCTTTGATAAACAAAAAAGCACCAAACACAGGCTTCTGAAAGGAAAATAGAGCAGTAGCCAGTTCTGCATGGTTCTAGCCAGGCGCTCATTGCAAATTCAGTAGTGTGCACTGGCAAGTGTCAGCAGCAGAGAAACTGAAATTACTGAAATTCTTATGCCAGTGTAATTTGCTGAAGGCGATGCACTGAGGGTTAAGGCAAATTGTGCATGTGTTGAGGATTATAAAACAAATTAAAATGGAGGCTAACAAAAGGAGTGCAATATTTATGCATTTCTTCATTCTTTTCACTTCGTGCTACTCAATCTACTTCACAGTCTCTTAAGGTGGCATGGGGACATTGCTATTGTGTACATTCATTTGCTCTGAAAATGGGGGCTCAGACATCTCAGGCTACAGAATTTAACTAGTTCTGGTAATATTTATAAGTATCTCCATTAACCTACCAAATATTTACATCCCATCATTACTTCTTATCAAGTGAAATTTAATCACCAACACAAAAAAAATGCAGTAACTTTCCTGTTCAGTGCATTCTACTTATCTGCTTCAATTTTGATATATCAGCCCATTTTACCATGTATCCCTTCCCTTCCCTTGAATTCCTGCATCTGTGCACCCTGGTTATACAAAAGCAGAAATGCTTTAATCACCCACGGCTTGCTGCAGTGGAGTCCATTACACAGTGTAATGCTCTTAGTGTTTAATACCCAATTTACCAAATATTTTAGAGTTTCTAAAGGACCCACTGTATGATCGCCCAGCACGGCCCAGCGACCAAATGGGTTATTGCCTTGTGGAATGAGAAACAAGTCCTCTATGAAATAAGCTCTTGGTTGTAGATTCCCAGCCCTCTGCCGGCAAGCCCTGCCATGGAGCTGGTTGGAGAAGTGAGGACATGGTGTCCACGTCTCTGTCCAAGAGAGCTTCAGCCCTCCTGCATGATAAACTGGACTTTTTTAGTCAAGATGTGCCCACCTGTCCCTCTGTCAGCTCTGACGTGGAGTGACAACCTCTGTGAACAATAGGGACCAAAGAGCTGACAGCAATCTTATTTTCAGTTGCCACTGAGATTCATCCAAGCCCACCTGCAGGGATTTAGACCTCATTTTAATTCCAGGAACCCTCACATTTGGCTATGAGAGGCAGATGAAAGCTGTCCTCACCTGCTGGTGACAGACTCTGAGAACTGCCTGCAGACTCAGCTCTTGCTCCCACTTACCCATGAAAACAAAGAAAATTGTTTGGTTTTAGTTTTCTGTCTAGATTTGAGCAGGCTAAATAGAGCTGCTTGGGACTCTAAGGATAAAACAGAGTCTTTATTTGCATTTTACTGTGACAGGGAGATACTTTCACACAGGTTCAAGTCTTGGAGCTCCCAGATTCTCCAGACTCTCTCCAGGCAGCTCTGCCAGAAATGACCAGAAGCCCACTGTCCTTCGTGTCTCTGTACAAACCAAAGGACAAAACAACTTCTAACTAGCTTCCTAACAGTTTCAGTTTAGTGTAAAACAAGTGACAACAGATGGGATCAGACAGATGGGGGAATAGAGGGGGAAAATGAGGCAGTATTAGGGAGTGTGACAGGAAGGGGTCTCAGCACATTGGCAGCCTTGCTGTTGTCAAGTTTTTTTGTGTAGTCATCACATATTAAGGTTGTATTTGGGGAGTTAATAGATTTTACACTTGATTTTCTGGCAGGTAGCAGGGAGCCACTGCCAGCCATGAAGCATCTTGGAAATTAAATTAGTTTTCAAATCTATTGAAGTGATCTATACATTGCTATTTCTCTGAAAGGTGAAGATGTAAGGGCCAAATCCTGACCTTTATTTCACAGAGTCTATTTGAATATCTCCATCAGCTGCCATGGAGCTACTCCAGATTAACAGCAATGTAACACCAACGTCAGGATCTGGATCTTCCAGAGAATCCCATCGATCTTACATCATTGCAATAGCTGATTTAAAATCACATTTCTTTGGCTTGAGAAGCTTTTCCCATACACAAAGGAGGTCAGAATCTCTCCCTTTCTCTAATATTAAGGCGAATTGTGATCCAAAGGATCATGTCTATAGTCCCAAGCACATTCTTCTATAGGATCAATAAGTAACCTGATAGTGGCAATTGAGATCACACTTTATGGATAGCGTTATTAAGATTTACATTCTAGCTACGAAGCAGGTCAGATGAACAAACAGAATCCCCAGTCCTGGACCACTTCCCTTACTCTACTCTGTCATTTTTATAGCTTCAAACATGCTGCAGGTGCTGATACTATACATGTCTGACTGTAATCCACACACCAGCCTGAGAGCACACCAGTCCTGGGAGAGACTGCCTCCAGCAGTCATTTCAAGCCTGGTTAGAGGAGCAGAATGGAAACATCAGCTAAAGTGATGAAAGTTACATTTTCTAATAATAGAAATGAGATGGAAATGTTGGACAGCTGCTGGGGGTTTCCTCTGTTATCTGATTTTTAAAAAATAATACTGAGAAATGCCTTACAAAGCCTAACATTAATGTATGTGTTCCTCAGTAATGAGAGGTATGAATGGCTGTGTCTATAATCCCTTATAAATCTTTCATTCTAAAAACTGCCCATAGCATTGTTCTTGGTAATGGAGAGCTATATGAAGTTGGCAGGTCCTTTTTTAAATTATCAACTTACTGTGCAAGACAAAAGATCCTGAATTAAAGTGGAAAAAATATTACTCCCCTGGAGAATTGCAATGCAGGCATTTGCTGGCAAATTATTTTTATTTAAATCACTTTTCTTGGTTTTAATATTGAAAAGACTTTCAATCATTGAATAGCCTTTAATTTAGGATAGTGGATGGCAGGGATGTAATTGAGGAGACCAGACTAGCTGATCTGCTTCAGCACAGGAGCTGGACCAGACAATTTCTCAGAATTTTTTTCAAGTCTGGCATTTATAGAAAGCAACTCTTGTCTGACTGCCCCTTCAAAATTGTTTGCATCTAAGACATACAAAGATATCCTGTTGCCAGCAAGAATTGCTACTGAATTCCAATTCTTCCAGTCTTGAGATACAATACAACAGGATTGGATTGAATGTGGTGATGGACTGAAAACAGAAGGATTTACCCAAGGCAGTTACCACATGGGATGGAGGCAGCAACTAAATAAAATACAATCAGGATTCAGTCTATCCCCCAGGACCACAAAGAAAAAATTACATGGGAAGAAATTTTACAAACTAAACCATCAGTGTTTTTTCTCTGGTTTTTCCCTGCTGGAATTCAAGTTTCTCTAATAATGAGGATTACTGTCAAACCTTTTAAGAGAGTTGGGAGTGTGAGAAGGCAGCAGACAAGTGCAGCAATTCCTTAGCTCTGCACACTCACTCTCTGTTACAGCTTTCTGATCTGAGTCCACGACAAGAGGTCTTCCACCCTGGCAGGGTATTCGGGCACAAAATCACCCACTCTGCTTGCCCGTGCCTCCCTTGCTGCTGAAAACACCACGCTGGGGTAGCCCGGTGTCCCCATCCGTCCCCGTGCAGGTAATGCTTCCCCCGACCGGCTCCCCGGGGAGCATGCACAGACACACAGACACAATGAGAGCCTCCAACTGGAAATTCCAACAAAAATATGGCTGTCTACTCCAAAAGGCAAACTCATTTACAAAGGTCATCTCTGTGGAGGAAGAGTGATGCGTTACCCCCCTCTTGGAGGCAACTGCTGTCGCTCCTCTGCCGAGTTACATTCACGAGCGTAGTTTTGAAAAAGAAGAAAGAAAAAAGAGAGAGAAAAGAGACAAAAGCCCGGCAAGCCCCCCATTCACAGAGCTAGCCCCGCAACTCCCCTTCCCCTCGTCGGGTAAATTGAGCTTCAAAAGACATTAACATATTTCCCTACCTTCGTTCTCATCGGAGACAGAAGCCCTTCCATTTTGGTCCGATCCTCATGCTAATCCTCGTCCCTCAATTTAGTATCTCGCGCCCGTCTCAAGCATCCCACACGAACAAGAGCATGTCAGGGACCGCCAGCGACACCCTTCACGGGAGCTCAGCCAGCTGCCAGCCTGCCAACTCGCGATCCTCTGCTGCGACGAGCCCTGCTCCTGGAGAGACCTTCCTCCCTCTCCCTCCTCTCTCGCTCTCTGTGCATTATCTGCCCGCAGCTATGTTTGTACCATCGCGGCTGACAAACGATCCCTGCCTTACGTAATGCATTCAGCACAGGACGGGCGATCCCAGCCCCGCCGCGGGGAGCCGGCAGCGCTGGCGAGGAGGGTGCGGGACCTTGCCCTGCCTATTGTGCCGCTGGGGCTGCCAGCGTGCGGGGCTGATGCTCCGCCGCTCTCCCTGCCAGCGAGGAAAGCACCGAGACAACTTCGTCACCGTGGAAGATCGTGGATTCCCCGGGGCTGACTCAAAAGGGTGTAATCCTCATTCCAAGCCTCAGCCCAGGAGGTTTTCCCTGCTCGGAGAACGCCAACAGTTGGAGCATTTTCTGCTGGGCGCGTTTGCTGTGAGCGAGTGACCAAACCCACGCTGAAAGGGAGTTCCTGTCAATTGTCAGCCGGGAATTCAGGGAGAGAAAGAAAGAAAAGCGCACTAAACAAGGAATATACTCCTGCAAAGTTGGTCAGCAAAAGATACTCCCTGAATGCATTTCTATTAGCATTTTAATTCAGATCTAAGCATGATTTTGTGGAAAATTCCCTGATTGCTCCTGCTTTATGCATTTTGTTTTCCATCATGAAGTGATGCTAGGATTGAATCTCTTTCAGAGAAAAATCCAACTGAAAAATGAGCTTTACACCTACAAACACGCCAGTGTTCAGTCCACAGGACCAGACCAGACCAGTCCAAAGTAAAAACCTTTTGAAACAGCATCAAAAGAGCACAGCTGCCCATCAGTGCTCAGAAGGTCAGCTCCCCTGGGGCCACCCCACTTCCTAACAAAAACACAAAAAGGAATCCCCTTCCCCAGCCCAGGAGATAGCCTTTCACATACCAGTACCCAATTGCTGTCCAAAAGCAAAATTTAAAACCCTGTTACATCACCAGAACTCGATTTTCAGTGTTAGAAAAATCACTGTCAGGCTGGTTGGAGCATATTACAGGTGGAAATTTCTAATGCCCTTTAACATCCACTCTTAGGCCCCAAAGCTACATGCTCAGGGAGAATCACTGTCTGATTCATGCACTGAGCTGGATCTGGTTAACTCCTGAAAATACCACATGTTTTTGGATGATGATGGGGATTCACCTCAATTAGCTTTCACCATCTAAAACTCTACCTTCTGGTCCAAGCCAGCCACTGAGGCTCCTGCAAAACCAAAAAGAGAGACCAGTTCCTTGTCAAAGTGATTGGCTGCTCAGACCAGGGACCATCTCTGACCCCATGTATCCCTCATGTTCAGCCCAGGC
Organism: Eopsaltria australis; assembly: GCA_034509425.1. Classification (NCBI taxonomy): domain Eukaryota; kingdom Metazoa; phylum Chordata; class Aves; order Passeriformes; family Petroicidae; genus Eopsaltria; species Eopsaltria australis. The sequence continues at coordinate 15,838 of JAVTVJ010000416.1, forward strand.
TCCTGGAGGCTACACTGAGAGGGAGAAGGTGCAAAGGAAAATGTTCATGGTGGTGTCATGGTTGGTTCATGGCATCCCAGGGTGCAAAGCCTGGGATGAACCCAGCGACAGACAAAACTCCTGCCCTACAGGCCCCAGCAGAAGTGCTCCAGGACAGTGACACATCTGAGGGTATTCAACCCCACACATCCCTTTTCCTCTCTGTCTCTTTCAGTCCTTTCGACCATGTAGATATTGCAGTTTAAGGCCATTTTTCTTATTATTCTTTGTGGGGTAAAAACAGGGAGGGGAGGTGCCCCCTACAGTGGTTAATATTAATTTCAAATATAATTAATTGTTCTCAGCCAAATTCAGGTTTTTATCAAACGTGAACAAATCTGATCACATCATACTGAAGGCAGAGCTAAAGAGACTGTAGAGTGCTGGCAGGCTCATCCATTTCTTGCTGGCTGTATATAAATGTGTTTTGCTATTGGTATTTACAAGACTTTAATAAGACTTTGAATAAATGGCAGCAGGGATTCCAGGCTCCAGTAAGACAAGGCCGTTGTGATTTTTCTGCAGTACAACCTTGTGCCAGACTCTGATGAGAGGTTTACAAGTCTGTGCTTCTGTGAAACATCATCTTGTCCAAATCATCAGGGGAATGTGACTGTCCACAGCCTCAAGAGGAACTTAAAGAGAGAGGAGCTTTTGGGTATTTTGGAGATGTTGGGTCAGGTGGTCAAGATTTAATGCAATATGATAATGTGGATGATGCATCCATGGCAGCGTATGAATGCCCAGTTCTCTTAAAACTCCTCTCTGCTTTGAACTAGGCTACACCATAGTGCCTCATGAGCTTCTCTGTGTTATCTCTGTTTACAAGGAAAAAAAAAAAAAAAAAAAAAGGCATTTCTCCTAAAGTCCAAAAGAGAAATTCAGTCTGGGACCAGAAAAGCAAGCTGGAGCCTTTCTGGTTCAGCAGCACTCAAAGCCTCTCTGATCTGAATGGATTGGGAATTGTGCTGATACTTCATGAGTCAGAGCAGAGCCCAGCTCAGCAGGATGAGCAGGAATGGGAAAGAGTGTAGTGCTGTTTGAGCAGCACCCATGGCTGTGAGCCAGCAGAGAGTCTGCCTATCTGGGGAGTGCAGGCTGCAACCCTCAGCTGCATCCCAAGGATGCTCTGGGTCCCTGGGCAAATTATCAGCTCCTGCATGGCATTACCATGAGCCACAGCTGATGCAGGTGTGTGACAGTAAGGTCTGTCCACATCCCCCTTCACCAGTGGGGCCAGGGGACCCAAGTGGCTCTGCCTGTGTGTAGCTCTGTCTTGGCTCCTTGGAAAGCCTCAAATTTCCTGTGAGAGGTGGAGCATCAGTGGATGGATGGGTATTGTGCATCACATCATCCTCCTCTCAAACTCCAGGCACCAGGTTGGACCAGAGCTGTGTTAGCATCCAGGCAGATGCTCTGCTTTAGCCTGAGCAGCCTCCAGCCTGCCCTCCTTGTGCTACAGGAGCAGGATGAACACTTGGTGTGCTCCAGACTGTTTGCAGACCCCCCTTCCCATTCAGAGCAGCAATTTTGCAACTGTGGGAGCCAAGGAAGTTTATCTTCACTTTGAAATGAGTGCTTTGGTTGCTCTAGCCGGGGGAGCAGTGCCCCAGCAGTGTGTGCCATGGTCTGACACCTCATTCCTCTGTTGGGCTGCGACTCACAGCAATGCTCAAATTACTGCAGACTCGTTCTGCAGCCTCTGCTCCTGCCATTTCAGATCAAAGGCACTGCAGAGGCAAAAGGAGCATGTGAACACTTGCATCCTCATTCTTTTTCTGGAGAGGGGAGCAGCATTTGACTCAGATCGTGGGCAGCTACACCCAGCCTATCTTGGGCTCTCCATCTGTAGAAGAAGGGACCAACTTGTCTGGTTCACAGATGTGTTGCAGAGGTTCATCCTGTCCTGGATTCAAACCACCATATCCTAGAAGATGGGAATGTAATCATCCTTGTCTCCTTAACTAATCACGCTAGTGAGAAACCTTGCAACCCCCTCATATATTGTTATAATTTAAATGTCTGCTGGACTCTAGATAGCAGACCAAGGCTGATGTCTACCTGGAACCTGGTATGTCCTGCCTGGATTCAGCCTTGGAGCTCCATCTCTTTCTAGGCTCTGCTGACTACATTGACAGATCTCCATGGACCAGAAAGAGAGAAGAGATTCTCCTGATATTTAGTCAAGTAGATGTAAATGGCTGAATTTAGCTGCCTGACTCTGAAGCTGAATCTTGCCCTGTGTACCCAGTAGTAGGAAAAATGGCCCAAAAAATCCTTATGTTCACTGTCAGACTACTGGCTGATGGTCCTTGAAACAGCTGAACTCAGTGGTACTGTATTTGAGACCTCAGTTTTCCTCTTGTTCACCCTTTGTGGGTGCATCCAGGCTGGGATACAATTCTGTAAGCTGAACACTTCCTAACCTTCAGGGTGGGAATGCCAACACAGAGCCAAGTTGTGCTGTCTGTACCAGCCCTGGAAAATGGAGGAAATTTGGATTTGGACCCAGTCTCCACTGCTCTATGCTGCAAAAAGCTGCCATCTCCTCCTGCCTTCCGCCCCCAGACCTGCCCGTGACAGGGACAATGGATGCGGTGGCAGCGCAGCCTACCCTGCCTGTGTGCCCCTGGCCGACCTCGCCACTGGTCATTTCATTCATCTAACAAAAGGTAGCATCGCGCTGTTGCCATGGGAACGCCCCGCCAGCTGAATGGCTACAGCATCCTGTAAGGGAGGGGAAAACATCCCAGTCACACACCAGGGCTGTGCTGAAACGTATCTTATATTTAGAACAGGCGGTGCGGGGAATACCAATGAATATTTAACACTCGGAGTGCCTTTCATGCTTGTTTTTTTTTTTTTTTTTATTTTTGTTGCATACTTCCCATAAGCACAACATTTGCTTCCAAATGGTATGCATATTATTGCTACTGTGCTTCTCTCATCACTTCTTCTCCAGGTTTCCCTTGCTTTTCATGAAAGCAAACTTTTTGTGCGTTACCAAAAAAAGGGAGAGATTTGCTTATGCTCTGCAAGAACCAGTCCCTTTTAGGGCCTTCTTCCCCCCTCCCCCCCATTAAAATAGCTGTTTTCAACAATTAATTCCCTGCACTGCAGAAAATAAATGAATTAATCAATCAATCTAACTTTCATTCATTTATTCAGGAAAAATACACACCTGAAAATGTCCTGAAATTCCTTTCTTCTGTCCTTTTCCCCTAAATAGTCAGCAGAGAAAAAAGGGGGTGCAACAACCTGAAAGCCCAAACTATCAATAATTTTATGTGCCTTATTATATGATACATTTTAAAAAAGGCAAGGGTGCTCGATATGGTGGTGTGTCTTAGGTTACAATGGTATGTATTCTATCACCATCTTAATGGGATGTTGGGGCCGGGTGGGGCAGTGTTCCTGATGGCCGCAGAACGTTTGCTAATGGGCCGGTCGTTGGGGCCTGGTGGGGCACTTCACTCAACCCTAACGACTGCAGCTAGTGGCCCATTGAGTCTCACTGATAAACTCCAGCCATTAGAGCCAGGTGGGGGCACTTTACTTTGCTCATCCCCAACGACTGCAGCTAGTGGCCCATCATCCCATTGTGAGATGCCCCGCCCAGAGGGAGGAACCAATGTATCCCTATCTGCATATAAACTGAGATTTGAAGCACCACAAGCAGCTTTTTCCACTGGATTCCCAGAGGAAGACCAGACCCTTCTACACCACCACTGGACCTTCCGAGGAGACCTACACCTTTCACAGGATCACTGCTTCAACAGAATCACATCTATCACTCCCAGAGGACTGCAACCACCTTCTAAGTGGACTACTACCAACACCCTGACTGACAGGGTGTTAGGTTGTATTCTGACTCTGTCAGTGTTTTTGTATTTTTACATTTTAATTTTTCTATTAAATTGTAGTTCTGACTTTGAGCCTCTCACTGATTTGCTTTCAAACTACCACATGGTGACACCCACCTGCTACTACCCAGGCTGTGCAGGCAGATTTGACACCTCCTGGTGATGAGCAAGTCGATTTTTTTTTTTGAGGCTAGCAAAGGGAAGTGAGAACAGCACTGGCTGGGGTGGCATGGGGAAGAGGTGCCCACCCATGTGGGTGCAGCTCACAGCACTGCCAGCTTGGGGACTCCCTTCTTCAGAGGTGCCAGGATGATGCAGCCTGGCACACAGTTTGGGCTGTGCTGATGGCTGGGTGTATTGTCTCTGGGATGGCACTTCCTCCTCAGTCTTCTCTTTAGCTATAGATGAAGTTATAAACAAGATTAAAAAAATGCAATGTATCAGATTTTGCTCGGAAGGAACCTCCTGGCATATATAAAGCTTTGTTCTCAGAAAGGCTGGATCCTTGGCACTGATTTTAAGAGTGAAATGGGCTCTTTTTACTTGCCAGTGGCAAGGCTCTGGGCTCTTTTTTGAGCTTAGCAGCCCTGCAAAAGCTTCAGGGATCCCAGAAGCTTATCTATGTGCTTCCTGCCTGGTACCATGCCAAGGCACCAAGGATAGAGGCGCAGTTCAGCTGGCAGCTTTGTCAGTGATGCAAGGGGAGAAACAGTGCTGTGCTGGGTGTGTTGCTTTGGCAGCACTGACAAACCAGAGCTGTGTTTATTTGTTGCTGGTTGTAGGGTGTATTTTCAAAATGGAGAAAGGTTATCCTCTCCAAGATTGCCAATGCAGTCCTTTGAGATCTGCTCTGTATGTTGAGAGGGAGAGGGACTTGCCTCTGAGGAGGTTAAGAGGGGACACACCCCTGCTCATTGCAAGCTGTTCCACTGATGCAGCATTTGCATGACTAAGTGCTTTCAAAATCATTTGCCACTTACCGTAATATGGCATCAATTCCAGTAAGGGCTAGAAACACCAGTTATTTTACTGGAGTTCCTCTTTAAGGCTCTAATGACCTGCTTTTCTTTTTCCTGAACAGTTAGGCTTTTTTGGCAAAAGCAATATGATGAATATTAAAGTCTCAAGGTATTAATAAGAATGACTTAGCTGCCTTCCAAAACTGGAGGGCAGACATAAAAAAAAAGTAATATGTGAGGACCATAGGTCATTGTACAAGTCTGAGAAGGATGGGTTACAGCAAAGCCAGTTCAGCATCCTGCCCTGCTTGGCAGGACCATCAGGGTCTGTCCATTCTCCTCCAATAACTGAAAGGCATTTATCTCTATGACACATCAATGATCTCAGCCATTGTTATCATGATTCCTGTTAAGCCAGTGTGGCAGTTTAGGATAGAAAAGCTGCCTCTCTACCACATAAATAAACCACCTCAGCAGAGATGGGGACTGCTGTGTTTGAAGAAGCAGATTCCCAGGATCAGGCTCTGGTTTGGTGGCTTGGGCAAGGCCCTGTCTACCTTCTTTTTTCTTGCCTCCATCCTGGCTCACTGGGAGGATCTATAGATGCTTTGAGGATCTACAGATGAAAAATGGGAGTTATAGAGATGGGGCTCACAGACTCAAATTGAGACCTGCTGTGCAAAATCTTTGCCCCAGCAGAGAAAATGGCCTCATGGCTCCCAGCACATACAACCACAAGGCTGAGCATCCTTCTTAGTCTTCTGAAAAAACATGTGCTAGAAATATGAAGGGGCTTCCTTCCCTAAATAGCAACTGAGCTATATTTTCCTTTTGCTGCTAGGTATCTTTGCTGTTCTGGACATTAACAATCAAAACACACACAAAGCCTCTCACTAGAGCATTAGGTCTATGTATGCAGTTTCAACAGTCAGATTATTTATTCATCCACTTCAGTAACCATTCAAACAGGGCATGATGTAGAAAGCAACAAACACTGAGTTTTTGTGTTTGGTTTGCAAGAAGAAATCAACAGGATAACAGAAGCTGTTTTTCCAATGTAAAGGACTCCAATCCCATCCCTGACAATATCTCTGTCAAATTAAACACTGTTTCCCGAAGCCATAACTCCGCTAAAGCACAGCTATTATGCTCTCAGTTAGAAACCTGGTTATAGCCACCTCATGTCTGTAAAAACACAACCTCTGATGCAGACACTCTGCAAATGCTCATAAATGCACTTGATGCTCTCTGGACACATCTCTGTGTGTGCTGGGAGACCAGCTCTCACAGGGCAGACAAGGCATTAAGAGAGAAATAGCCATTTTTCTCAATTGTAATTTTGTTACAACTGTGCAAATCCTGGACTGTGATATTTTGGCCTGGGGAAGAGGAGAAAAGGAGGGAATGAACAGAATGGCTTGGCATAAGGCAGGAATTGAAGATGGGGCAAGGGTAAGAAAGGGAGGAGGAGGAGAACAACAACAACCACCGCCTGGGGTTGCTCAAAAGGAGTCCTATAAAATATTATTTCATGCAGAGATTTTTTAATCTTTAAAGGTTGGCTTAGTTTTGGCACAAATCAGAACCCCAACTGAAAAGATCCACCAGAAACCATCTCTTCTCCAGAGTGTAAGTGCAGTTTTGATCCCTCTGAGGGTGAAGGCTGGGGGAGAATTTTGCAGGTCTCAGAAGGTGTATCTGTATGTAAAACACCCTGTAGGCAGGAGGGTCCCCCAGATGACAGAGTCTGAGGTGGATCCTGCACTCCCCTTATTTGCTTCACAGGACATAATCAGATGCCAGAGCACAGGACCAAGGGAAACATGTGATACCTTTTTTCTTCATGATCATCCTATATTTTTTCTTTTTAAGTATTTTTATATTAGCTTGTTCATCCCCTAATGAATCCCACTCTCTAGAACCAGAGAACTGCTTGAAACTCAGAGTCATCACTATCTCTTTCATCTCAACTGGGACTCCCATCACTCCCCCAAATAAAAGCTGATGTTGGTACCATGTTGCCTTCTGTTGTAGTGGATATTTCTAGCTATGCCCATGGCTGCTTCAGCAGCTGCCTGTGAGTCCCTCCTTGGGTCATTGTCCTCTTTGAGCTCCAAGCCCCCCTGGTGATGCCCTTTGGCCACCAAGCTATTGGTGACTGCATATCCCAGCTGTGATTGTTTCTATCCAAGGTTTCACTGACATTGGGAGGAAAACAAGAGCTAAAGCAAATCAGAGCTCATTCAAACTCTTGGTCCTCTCAAACCCTTTCATCAAACTCCCAGACTCAGTTCCTTGGGGCAGGGGCTCTAAGTGCCTGCAGAGGTGTTATCCCCTTTGGGTGCTCCTCTCACTGCATGAACCATAGTCCTACAGATATTCTTTTAAGAGTATTTCTGATCCTAGGTCTCCCTGCTGTCTCACTTTGCCATCTTTACTGGGCTAATGGGACATTTATGCATCTCCCAGGATGTCAATAAAGATATAAAATAAAGATGCCGGCACAGCATCCCCAGCAAGGCACAGGAGAGCTTCTACATATAATGAATATATTTCATCAGCCTGTTTTCAGCCTAAACAACAATCCTCACTTGCATAAAAGCCTCATTTGAATTAATACCTGATGCTGGATTTAATGGCACTATTAGATGCTGTTAAAATTCAGGGACCCCAGTCTTTCTTTATCTGGAAACAACAAGAAAACTCACCAGGACAGGTCAGAGGTGGGATTCATCTCAGCCAGCTTCAAATATCCATAGTGTGACTGGCTCCAGCTTAGTTGGTCCATTATCATTTCTTTGTAGTAAGTGGAATGAACTGGCACTTCTAAGGTTCAGTTTCCTTGACCTGTGCTAGGAAAAGCTGACATGTGCCCTTACTGCCTAAGAAAAATGCAATTTTTTGTGTGTTTCTTGGGCCACAATTCTGGCAGAAATAAGGATGACAGCATCTCATTAAGGTTTCTGCTCATTATCCTAACATCCTGATTGCCCATCTGAAATACCTTGCATGCAATAAGAAAAGCAATCACCGTGATGATGGAGCTAAACTTTTTAAAATACTGGTAGGTGTTCTACAACATGGTGCAGAAGCCTGAAACCTGCCTAAAACCTTTTTTTGGGATATTTGCAAAGGTCATTAACATTGCGAAGTTCAATAAATTAAACAGTTAATTAACGTTACACTGAAGTCTTAGCATCACCTGGATGAAATGACTGCTAGGCACCTAACTTTCCTCCAAATTTCCTGTAAAGTGTTTCCTCACTTGCTTTTTATCTGCTACTGCATTTGCGATGGCATGACCACTTCTTAGCTCTCCTTCCCTGTTTGTCTTACTTTGCTTACTAAAAACAATTTTAAAGGTAGCATCGTTGTGCAAAGACACAGTTAAAGGTCTGGGGAAGGAGTCAATTTAGTAAAGGAAAGAAATCTGTGACATGGGGCTTGTCTGCTATTGATCCAAAGGCAGCTGATACTTGTCTTCTATGAGTCCTTACAGGAGTTACACAGGTGTAACCCAAAACATGTAACAGGAAGTCACCCACAGCTTCCAGAGGGATGAAGTTCAGCCTTAGGAGTGGAGGATGGAGCTTTGATCACCCCAAAGAGCTGTAGCCAGGGCTGTTACAAACATTGATCCTCAAAGCATCAGCGTGATCGATGTGGCTGGTGCTGCTGTGTGGTTATTGATGCTGGGATAGCTAAAAATAAACCCAACCACATGATGGGGGCTGTGGAGTTTGTCCATGAACAGTGGCCTGACTTGTACCTCAGGGCTCACACGTGTGGGACAAGAGCAGCTCCCTGCTTCATGCTCTGGACAGATCCACAAATCCTTGCTGAAGGTTTTGGGCAATGGTGAGGGGCGCTGGGTACAGCGTGGTGGCTCCTTGCCATGTGGAGCATGACTTGCTGTGTGTCTCTGTGGGAAAAGGGAACCCACCTTGGGGGTGCAAAGGAGGAACCCAGGTCTGCTCTGTTCTCTGCCTTGTAACCCCTTGAGGGTTTAGGGAAAGTTACATCTCAAACCCCTCTATACTCGGGTTTATCACTATGAAAGTGGAGATAATCTATACCTCAGAGGAACATTGCATGGATAAGTCAATTAACCATGAAATCACAGATGGAAGATGCAAAAGAAATGCAAAAGATTAGTTCTGTGGATCAACCCTGCCAGGCACAAATACATTTTTAGACCCTTTTTTTCCCCTAAACAAAAACCACCAGCAATCTTCTCCTTGTATTCCTGCTTAACCCGGTAATGGGGCATCCCCACCAGTGCCAGCTACATTTGTGGCTAACTGTGGGAAGGGGAGAGTGAGGCCCCCTGTGCTCAACACCCTTACCTGGGCAGCCCAGGTGGAGCCCACTGCTTGGCCCTTGCTGCATGTCCAAGGGAGCAGCAGCCTCTCCTTGTCTGTGTCACAGACATAGATCTAAACCAGTCAGTCTTTAAGGATGTGTTTTGGCTGCCAGAGCTGACCACTACTGAGCTGCTATAGTTTCACCTCAAGGCACTTTTAAATTCCTGCAGGACCTTACATAGATTTGGAAATCTATTAAAGGATGTTTTTCTAATTTTAATGCACTTAAAAAATATCCTTAACACCTTTCACTTTGAAAAAATGTACAGAATATATATATATATTTTTCTCTAAATCAGTGTCCTACAGATAATTAAGTGGTCTTCACTTTAAAAAGTCACTTAGAAACATCATTGGATTTATTACTCACTGGTGATAACCATCTGGGAGGTAAAACTCAAGGAAAACTCATCCTGTAGCACTGCAGCCTCTAAGCACCAGTGCCAGACATGCAGTCTGCAGGATTTCAGGGGATGATTTATCTAGCAGTAGCAAGTGAAGGGGCTCCTGTCCTTCCTCATCCTGTCCAAACCCAAATCCATTCCCTGGTCCCCAAAGTTTGTGTGCCTATTCATCTGGGAGATGTTGGATTGGAAAAATAACCCCAGGTAAAAGAAAAAAAACATGCAAGGAAAAAAAAAAGTCAAAATGAATTAATGAGGTTTATATTATCTGCCCTATGAAGAGGATTAAGTTACAGCAAAAAGAGCAAACAGCCACGAGAAGGGGAAGACTTTGATCTCCTGCTAGAGAAAGTCTAAAGCAGGACTCCTGTTTCTGCTTGCAGTGACATTTTCCAGATCATTGGTGAGAATTAACTTACTGTATTTTGTTCTTTGTTTGGTTGTGTTTTTTTTTAAATCAGTTTTTCTTATGTAGGCAAAGTCCTTAGGCACACTTGGGCTAGCAAAATAACATTTTTGTTGGTAATCTATTTTGTTAAACAACTTCAGTAAACTACATTACACAAAAGGTTTTTTTGCCCTGGGCTGCCCAACCCAGGAGGGTTGGGCTGTAGATCAAACCTTTACCAATAAGCCTTTAAGAATGCAGAACAGGCTATTGTGTAGATCAGCTGCTTTCTTGAGTTTCACATAGAAAAGAAAAATGTCTAACAGTCCTTACTGCAGCCTCAGGTATCTAAAGTTTCAGTATCACTACATCTAAAATACAGGGGCCAGATATTGCATTGGCTAGATGTTGAAAAAGCCCCCAGTGGTTGTGTGCTGAGCACATATTTCACAAATACAGTTTCAGTAAGAAAATAGGAAAATACTTCAAAGCGAACAGCATGCAGACTGCCTTTGTACAAACTTGTCTGTCTTAGTTTGTTGGCCACATTTCCAGCTGATGTGAATAGCCCCCTGTAATCCAAATGACATTAACTTAGACCTGGTGGTGGCATTTCCAGAGCAAATGTATATTCTATCACTGTTTCCTTGTCTCACACATTTTGTTACAACGACAGGAGTGTGATTGTGGTCCAGAGAAGAGAACATCCTCTTTTTCCTGGTGCTCTGTTTCTCAGAGCTCTGCCTGGGGTCTGTTGGATTTAGAGCAGTGGGACAAGGACTTTCTGGCCCCCAGGACAGCACTCCTGTAGCTGGGCTGGCTGAGCTGGATGAGTGGTGACTTCTCACTCACTCTGGTTTAAGTGCAGCCTGTTCTGTCGAGCCATTGGCAACAGTGCAGCCCAGAAATCTCTGCAAAAGGGAACTTGCTTTGCCTGCTGTAACTATTGGTAGGAAATGCAAATGCAGACACCTTTGCAAATCTAATCCTCCATCCTTCCTCCTGAACACATTGCTTCCTGCTTCCTGGCAAAGCCCTCTTCCCTTTGCTGTCTTCCCATGGGATTCAAACAGAAAAATTTGGGCCAGGTCTGTGTATGGCCACCAGTTTATCATATCTGAAGATTTAGCATGTTTGGCCCTTTCTGGACAGCAAAACCCTTGGTCCTGCTTTTGCAGGCATTGGGTTATGAAACACTGCACTGAAAGGTGCCAACTCAAGCAGAAATGACAACACACCACACACTGAAACCTTCCAGAGGGATCTGTGTCTCCCATTGCAGTTGCTCTGCCTCCAGGATAGCTGCAAGGCTGACACTAATTTTCAGGCATTTCCAGCTTGGTTTTCTAAGCACTTGCTTATAGCATTGAACAGTTCAGTTTCAGAGCAAAGAGTCATTCACTGAAGCATCCCATCCTCCCAAGGGTTTTGCTCCCCCTTTCTCTCCTGTTGTGTTGGTACTTCAGTCATGCCAATAGGTGTTCTCTAAAATCATGGACCCCTCATGTAATGAGGAGGGTTTCTTTACACAAAATGGGCTTATGAGGACGGGAAAAAAGTGGCTGATCAACAGTCTAGTGTCTCACAAGATGTTTGCCAGAAGCCAAATTATCAGACATATACATTAATCCTAATTGTATATCACCTTCACTTGGAAAGCACCTATGGCCCAACTCTGCATATTTCAGCTCTTTTTTGTTCCCTCGTCTCCCGTGGATAAATAAAGATTGGCTGCAATTATGTGTTAGAGCAAACTGAAAAAAAAGCCCATCTCTCTAAAGAAATACATCATTAGTGTGGCAGAACTTTCATTGCTTAAAAGCAACACTTTTTCACCCATAATTTTCGACAATCACATTTTTTAAAAAAGCCAAATTAAAACCTGCATATTTTCCTACATACGGGTATTGTTGAGACTGTCACACCTAATAAGAGCACAGAAAGACAGATGAAAGCACCGTGCTCATTTCTGAGTGGCTGGGAACGGGCGCTGAGAAATGCACAGCAATTGAGATTAAGAGAGGGCCTTCACAGCACAAGATAACCCAGCTGCTTGGAAAATCAAATCTATTGAACATAAAGATTTCATGCAACAAAACAATGCATTGCTGATAAAGGAAAATAATGCTCACGCCGAGTTCTACAGTCTTTGTTTCATTTTGGAGATAAATGGTCAGTTCTACACTTTTCCTCTTTAGAAAAAGTCAGAGTTAGCTTTCTAATTGTGAATATTCATTGCCTCTTTTTGCCAACTCTGAAAAATCAACTCGGAGGTTTTCATTTGATAACAACATACCCCCCAATTTACTGGAAAGGGCACTTGCATGGGGAACTAGGATGTGCAGGTCTCATTCCTCACACTGGCTTTAAGAACTTCTTTCAGCTCTCCTGCTCCTTCTCCTCAGTCTTTCTGTGCTGAAGAGACATCAGTGTCTTTGGAAAATGTTTTGACATCTCTAGAAGAAAAGTGTTATACCACTATCCTATCATTTCCATGCTCAGAGCTGATTCATGCTAAGAAGTCAGGAATAGAAGGGCCTACAATGCTGATCGGAAAATGTTTTTCCCTCTGATGTAAGCTGTGTACATCATAAGATTCCACAATTTCACCTGAAAATTACTGTCTGGGCCCAAATGTTTTAGCTTTTTGAGAAAACTGGGTATTTCCTCATAGGAAGGGATACTTGTTCATAATCTTTACATCTTTAGCTGAAATCTGCTTTGCCATTGAAAAATGGTTTTACATGATCAATTTTCATCAGCTGTGGAACAGCAAGCTGCTCTGTTGGGATTTTAAATTTTCATTGCTATCCAAATGTAACACTGTACCTACTGTGAGGTTTTGGTCCAGGTAGAAACTGTTGATTGTTCCCACCCATTCTCCATTCTCCTTTTCTGCACTGTGAAAACTGAACACAAAACCACTTTTCCAACACCAAGACCCAGCCTTTCTTCCCAGACTCAAGAAATACATCAAACACTGGACAGGACATTGTAAAACCTAGGTCTTTCTTTCTTTCAAGGCACCATATTTTCAGTAACCTCCTAATAACCTCCGAATGTGTACAATATTAATTGAGAAAAGCAATACTTCTGGAGTTTTCATTGGATAGAAAAGAAATATAATAGTCTTAATTCCTCTAAATGAAACCTTTTATTTATGCATGAAAAGATGGTTAATATGTTCCCTCTGTTAGCCTTTTGTTATGTCTTTGGCATTGTAATAACTAACTAGTCATTCCTGCTCTGGCTTTTTTGTTCTGGCCAGTTTTTTAATCAATGGAACAATACTTTACCTTTCACCAAATGCCTCTGGTTTCCTTGAGAGCTTTTGTAATAAAATTCATCAAAGCATTTGTAAAGTCCACAGAAATCATTGTTGACCAGTTTTCTTTCAAGTCATTATTGTATTGGTGCTGAAGACTTCAGGATATCATATTCCCCAAAATAGGTTGTTTAAGTTACAAATAGAGTCCCCTGCAAAAAGCTACCAAAGATGCCACAGCTGGTGTTTCTCCCCGCTCCTGCTTACACCAGCAATAATATATATTACAACTTGCAGCCTTGAAATTACCCTCTTGGGATGAATTCCTAACACCACAAGCCCTTTCTTGAGAGGATATAATTAACAGTGTTTTGATTCTCCCTCCCTTCTTCCAGGCAAATCTGGACTCCAGCTCTTACATCTTTGCCTTGGTATCCTCCAGCCCTTGTGAAAACGATGTGAGTTTTGGCCTTAATAACAAGCCATGTAAAATCTACATAATTGACCCCTTTTCTGAAAATATTTTAAAGCTTTCTCTTTAATCTTTGAATATGCATGTGTGGAAGGGATGCCCTCATTTCAGCAGACCCCTGTTGCATACAGCAGCCTTCTTGCTGCCATACAGAAAAAACAACCAGGGAGTTGTAAGGAATGGGGGTTTTGCCTCCCAGATGCCCTACTTTTCCTTTCTGTGATTTTATGCAAAGGAGCTCAATCTCTTTACTTCTGTGCCAGGCATCTGTGGCATTACTGCACGTAATATAATCCACATATCCATGGGATATCAGGGCCCTGGGGTCCAGGGTTGAGGTCCATGTGTCCATGGTGATCTTTGAGTCTTGTATGAACAGTCTGAAGTAATTTTGCAGCAGCACCCAGGACAGAAACCTTTCTGTGGCTGCCTGCCTGGACAGAGAGGTATCCCAAGCAAGTCTCAGAGGTGAGAGTTGGATCCTTAACCCAAAGAACTGGAATCTGCCCAGGAAAAAATGGGAAGTGTCAAGGCACTTCTGCCTTAGTTCAAGCAATAATGGCAACATCATAATTTTCCACTGTGCCTCATTTGACTGATTTCAGTGCTACTAACTCCTCAGTTGTGACCCCAATTCAAAGTCCTGTGAGTCCATGGCATATCTCCATTTATCCTGAGGGGACCCGAGGGTGTGGATCTGAAACAGTAGGGGACATGGTGTTTGGTTTTGAGTTTGGGTTAGGTTTTATTTTTAATTACTTATAAACATTATGGCCTCATTGTGAGCTTTTGTTTTCTGCATCTAAACTTTCTTTTTCCCTTCAACATTTCAGTAGCATTCAGATGGCCACCTCCTCTGAACCATGATTTGTTCACCACTTGCTTTCAGTGCTCTGTTCATTGCCCACCAATCCATCTAAAACTTTTTTTAATTTTTCATTCAATTGCAAAGCCTGTAGTTCTTATCTGCCAACAGGACTGAGAAAAAGGATGATGGAAACAGACCTTGATTTCATATCTATGACTAAAATCTGCCTTACCCAGTTCCAGAGAGGGACTTACACTTTTCCATCCTTTGGATTCAGTCAGTCCTTCTACTTGTTAAGAGAGAGCTCCTCCAAGTCAATATTACTCACGTGTTTATTCAAAATCAGTACTGCTTATTACAGCTTCTGCAATTATGTCTCACTATCACTGTCACCTACTTAGCTCACAACCTTCCTGGCAGACTCCCAGCTTGATGTGAAGTTGCAAGATTGAAGAAAAGAGAAAGTCAGGCAGACACAGAGACCTGCTGACATGGGATGTCACACAGGACAGATTGCCAAGAATTCCTTCATCTGCTTCTCATTCCCTGTGCTCAGACACACATGACCAGAGGAGAGACAGAGAGGATCTTTGAAATCCATGTTACTCTCACTTTCTGCTTTCCCTCCTGAAAAACAGAAGGCCACAAAGATGATCAGAGGGTTGAAGCACCTTTCCTGTGAAGACAGGCTGAGGGTGTTGTTCAGCCTGGAGAAGGCTCCAGGGAGACCTTAAGAGCACCTTCCAGTACCAAAAGGGGCTACAAAAGAGCTGGAAAGGGACTTTGGATGAGGTCATGTGGTAATAGGAAAAGGATTAATGACTTTAAACTGAAAGAGGATAGGTTTAGATTGGATATTAGGAAAAAATTCTTTATGGTGAGGGTGATGAGACATTGAAAGAGGCTGACCAGGGAAGTTGTGGATGCCCCATCCCTGGAAGTGTTCAAGGCCAGTTTGAGGTGGGGCTTTGAGCAACCTGGTGTAGTGGAAGGTGTCTCTGCTCATGTCAGAGGTGTTGGACCAAGGTGATCTTTAAAGTCTCTTCCAACCCAAACTATCCTTTGATCCTATGGTTCTCAGTGATAGCTCACACCTGGTTCAGGTCACAGCAAGGATCAGCCAGTGCTCAGGCAAAACCATCATCCAAACAGTGTGCAATGTTTCTATACCTTGATGCTGCCCCTGCTGAAGCAGATGCAAGATCCCACTGACTTTAACGAGGCCATAAAAAGCCCGTGGTGTGCATGTAATATGGAACAGCTCCTGTTTCAGCCCATGCCCTGCCAGTGTCACCTTTTCTTTTGTTTGCTCCACGGACTAAGAAGGCCTCCACTGACCCCTGTGGAATCTCCAGCCTCCTATGCAGAGAGCTGGAGAAGGATGGAGGCCAAATTCACAGCAACAGCAATGTCTTTTCTTGCATCTCTACTATCCCTTAAGCTCCTCTTCCCCAACCCTAGAAAGAATGGGCACTCAAGTGCCACAACTCATGGGTGACACAAATCATTCAGGAGAGGCAATTCCAGAGCAAGAGGGGATATGGGAGGATCTCAGGGCACTGAATTACAGAGCAGCAAAATGGCAGATGGTATTCAGTGCCTATCAGTGCAAAGAGAGTTGAGGGGGAGAAAATAAACCTACCTATATGTATGCAATGCTGCTTTTCAAGTGTTGATAGCAGTCATGAGAGAGATACTGGAGACACTGGATAGTTTTCTGAAAACATTGGGTCATACTGAGTGGTGGTGAGAAAGACAAAATGAAAGATAGGAAATCTGAGGGAAATGGTTGAGAACAAAATGCAGACTTCATTATTCCACTGTAGAAATCTCTGGGCACCCTTACTTTGAAGCCTCTGTGTTGTTCTGATGACTTTGTCTTGAAAAAATAGAGAAGAGAGACAGACAAGAGAGAGAGATGATCAAAGGTTTAGCAGGACTTTCACAAAATGGAGGAAATTAAATAGAGAACTTTTGGGCTTGGAAAAGTGCTGAAGAGAAGCAAAAGGTTTGTAAAATCACAAACAGTGCAACAAAGAGGAATAGAAGAACAGTACTGGTTTGTTTCTCATAAAACAGGGACTACTAGACATGCAGCAATGTCACTGATCATTGAAAACGAACCTCACACAGTACTTTTTCTATGCTATATCATTAAACTGAAACCTATTGTAAAAAGATACTCTGTAAGGGATTCAAAAGGCAGTAGATAAAATAAATAAATACTTTTAGAGTGGTTTAGTCCTTTCATGGCTGTTAAACACAAGGGTCCACCTGCAACTTTTAGGAAGAAAATTTATTCACTGCTGGATGATCCACATCCTTGTTCCTTCCTGGTGGACCCTGGACTTTATGGCTCTGCCCCACAGTTGTGGGGTGCCTCATGCACCTGCAGGTGTTACAGACCCTGTCCTACCAGGGCAGCACAACTGCACAGCACAGTTGTCTGTGATGGCAAAATAAAATCTGGCACAGAAAGGCAGCCCTTGTGTCCCAAGCAGAGCTGCTGCTCCCCTGTATTAGCTGAGGTCTTGGCTCATGGGTGGCCCATGAAATAAATGTTTTTTGTGGTTGTTTCCAGTGAAGACCCCTGCTCCTTGTGCCTGCAAAAGGCAGAAACAAGTACATTTATTTGTAACCTTTCAGACTTTGAGACTCATTTTTCCATTGATTACCTTAAAAAGCAGGGGCTATTTATACACATTACGGTCTATAACTGTCAGCCCTGTGACAAATCACCCACCCAGTGCCTTGTCAATGATGTGGAAAATAGTGGCCATATAAACAGATCAAATGAAGTGGAAGTTAGAGAGTACAATGGTGTCAGGCTGTAGCCTTTGACCTTTAAAGGCCAGAGGTCAAATCTGTCTGCACTGAGGAGTTAAAATGACTTGGGGAGTTCACCCTGGCACCCTGGAGTGATGAACCAGCATTTTTCCTTGGGACAGGTGCAGAATTGGTACAGGTAAAGCCTGGGATGCATGTGAAGTTCTGCATGATGACTGTGGAAGCTCTAATTAGAGAAGACTCCAGTGGTGTCACCAGAGCACCTGCCCAGGAAAAAGGGAAGTGCTGTTGGGAAACGTGAATCACTGGGAGAAAGCATAGAGGACTAATCAGAGGTTTGTGGAGAAAAGCTGCTCCTGTCTGAGGCATGTTTCAGTCTGGGATAGTGGGCAGCAGCACTCAGAACAGCAGCCAGGGGAGCTTCCTTTGCCATTTGTTTTGCAGCAGTTTGGGTTTATGCAGCTCCTGTGTGGTTCATGGCACAATAAGCAGTCTTAGGCCAAGTCACTTCACCTGTGTATTTCTATAGAATGAAATACCCTTGTATATTGGGGGAGAAATAGGTTATTTTCAGACTAACAAAAGGAATGGCTTTTCCATCCCACCTAGGGGGCCATTCCTCTTTTTTTAAATTTTTTTATTGACCCACTCTGCTTTTCCCATTTGAGTTACAATTTGACAATTACCATTAACTGCACCTTTCACCATTTCTCCTGGCTGCTGTCAACACATGAAAGTTAAATAGTGAGACAAGAAATTCATTAAAATCCATTGCATTTTTAAATCCTGGCAGGCTTTCTTTTGTGCGAGCCTACCAGGCCTCAATCATAACATTTTCACCTCTTGCAATTGATAAAAATTTATTTACTTGCATGCTGTACAAGAGGTGAGAAGGTAGGAAAGGCAGCACAGCCCTCTCCCACCTGTGCTGCTGCCTGCAGGGACACAGTTTTTATTTCCCTGGGACAGCACCAAGCCTTGGCTGCGTTCTGCACTGGATGAAGCATCAGCAGTCCAAAGGATTTCAATATTTCCCAGTTCTGAACTACTCAAAGGATATCAGAAAACCCCACACTGTTGGAGCAGCTAGAGAATAAAAAATGTCATTTTTTGGATTCCAGCCTCTGAGGGGGTAAAGCACTCATCCTTATGCTTGCCAGCAGCCCACCTGTTCTGCTGCACACAGAGAATAATCAGTGGCACGTGATGTGCACTCACTGCCCGGGATTAACTCCCTGCAGCCATGTGAGCTCAGGATCAGCAGTCAGCTCCAGCTGCTGCCTCACTGAGCTGCCATCCCTGCTGAGCAGGTGGGAAGTTCATGGCCCCTGATGGTGACTGAGCAAACTGTTCTTCCAGTGATGGTGGAGCTGATCTTTGCTGCCAACACAGAGTGGCTTTAAGCCATCTGGCTCTGCAGATGCAGTGGGGCAGAAAGGAGACCCTCCCAGCACCCAAGGACCTCAGTTCATAAGGGGGAGGAACCCACCTTTACATGGGATCCTGCTCAACCTTCCAGATCCTCACCTCTGCCCCATAACTGCAGTGGGACAGGGGGGAAAGTCCACAAACTTTCTCTTCCCCTCACTCCATCCAAAAATATAAAGGGACTGTCATCCCCTGGCTCCGAAAAACCCCAAATGCCAGTATTCTCAGAAAAAAACTTCAAACATCCAAGACACAACTTTCCCAAGTCCAGCCTGAAGGTGTGAGCTAGGCTTACTCTGACTTAAAATAGTCATTAATGGAAGGGTTTTTCTCATCCGAACTCAGACATGTCAAAATCAGCTGTCTAATTTTAAGTTAGTCACCTCACACTGTTTTCTTCTAGCCACAGGTGTCCAGAGGCCACTTATCTGATTTTAGATGCCAATTTTGGGATGACATGAACCACATGTTGGAGACACCTGCTACTTTTCATCAACTATAGGGAGACAGGAGGGTGAATACCCCAGAATTAGATGTCTAATTTTAAAGTATCCTGAATTAGGTCAGGAAGATCACCTCCTGCCTTTATTGGCAGGGCTGAACTGCTTGGGCCAGTGTTCAAGAGACATGAGCACAACCAAAGTGTGGTATCTGGATGAAGGGAAGGACAAGAGTACCCTGAGGTGAAGGAGAATCAAACCTAAATAAATTGTGGTGATGGATTCAGACTATATAATCAAATATATTATATATGATATATAATCACACAGGATGCACTGGTTCAAGGCTCTTTGCAGTGAATGCAACCAGAAGATGACAGAGCACCAAGAGTGGATAATGAAGCAGAGGAGAAGCCACTAGGGATAATTTAAGTGCAGGGTCATGGTCTTTTATTTTTTTCCATCTGTTCTTATCAGCTTTGCACCTGTGTTGTCATCCTTGGGTTTTGTAGATAAATGCTTTTACCTATTTGCAGGTTAACAAGTAGTGTTAAAGGCAGTTTGGGGAAAATGGCTAAAAATAAAGGAATTAATTACTTTGAGGTAGCATAATGATATTCAAGGTTAGGGTTAACTTGTGATTAGCCTTGTCTTTAGTATATTGTGTCTTGTTTATAAAATAGATATATATTTCAACCTCAGCACCCTGGTGACCAGCAGTGGCAGATGTGTGAAGAGCAGTGTCTTCCAGTGGTCACTGTCAGCCTGGAAATCTCTCCAGAGAGTGGGAAGAGAGCAGGGAACAAGCCTCAACACCCCGTCTCAAAAAGGGCTCGGCCACAGCCATGGAGAAAGTGGCTGTATCATGAGCCAGAGAGAAGTGAGGCTCACAGGACTACATTAATCTACTCTTTCCCAATCAATTGCTTCAGTGAGATTATCACAAACATGATGGATTGGATCACTTAATCCAGTTAGACGGGAGCTCAGGCGGATGGGTAAATAAGGGGAGCCAGGAGTGGTGTGGCCTCTGCTGACCCGGAGCAGCAGCCGGTCAAGCTCTGAGCACCCTTCTTGACCTGCTGCTTGGGATTGACAGTGCTAACAAAACACATGCAAGCAACACAAGAGATGTGCAATTGCAGACAAAGTATTTGCCATCAGAAGGGAAGGGAGTGGAAATGGCAGTGGTGGCTATTTCTTCCTTACCTTGTGCATCCATAAGAACAAACAAAAGCTTTCTCATCCATAAAAGCAACAACAACAAAGAGGAAAAGGATAAATCTTGATAACCCATTTAGGTATTCCTGTGAGATTTCCAGTGTTTTGAATACTGGGAAAATGGTATATAAGGCTGGAAATGACACCACTGGATTTTGGAGAGGGATGCAGCACAGCTGAGCTATGTTTAATGAGGGTGCTCTGACAGCACTAGATCTACATAGCAGCCAGTCTCTTGTGAACAAAATGCAGCCATTCCTGCCTTGTGTTATTTGATATTAACCAGCACAGTTGCTTAAAATGTAATACCTGAATTAGAAAGATTTTGATCACTAATGACTGCATGCAATGCCACACTCAGCATGAGCCATCAGACAGGCATCTTCATTTTGTGTGCACAAATCCTGCAGCTGGAAAAGGCAGCTTTTGGGCTGTTTTTTTAAGAAGCTGAAATAATTCCACTCCTTACCCTTGATAACACCAACAAAAAGTCTGCTACATTTTCCTCCCCTTTCCAAGAGAGAAAAAAAAGGATGCTCAGAGTGAGATAAAAGCATGTTAGCATATGCAATTCATTATTGGCTGATCAATGATTAGATGTGGCATTCAGCTCTAACCTCTTGCAAAGTTTTATTCAGATGGGAGAATCAGTGCCTGGACTGGCAAACAGGGGAGGGTTGAGATCTAGAATCCTGTATATTTATACTGAGTGAGCAGACATCAAAGGATTCTCACACAGGGTGTGGGTGAGGATTTTGTTTTGGGAGGGTGAGAACAAATCTTCCTTGAAAAGCTCAAAAATGCAGAGAGAAAATATGCATTTCGCTGACACCAAGCATTGAACTGCTGCAGTCAGAAAATGCAATCAGAGCCAAAAAGGGGTAAGAAATAGCAGAAATGAGTAGCAGAAGTCCATTCTCCTTGAATAATCACCACATACATGGGCATGTTAATACACAAATACACACTGAAATATATTTAGCTTACAGATGTTTTGAAAACTTTTAAAATAAATAACAGGTTTTTATAGTCTGTCAAACCCTGTATTTTGAGGTAATTAAGGCTGATTGCTTTCAGAGCAGCCTGTTAATAGGTTTTCCTTATTTATCAAGGGTCATTTAACATTTGCAGTGTACAAAACATTCCCCCAAATCATCAAGCCACTTTCCATGAGCGAGCCTGATTAAATCCATGGCATGATGGGTCTCACATTGGATCTCTCTGTGGCTCACAGTGCTCTATTTACCCAGCAGTTTCCATCCGAAACACAGAAGCATCACCTCATTACTGGTTCCTTGAGCTGCCTTTCACTTAAAGCTGCCCACATGGGGATTTTTCCCTTCTATGGTCTTCAAAACTTGCTCAAGGCTGTTGTCTTACCTCTGTATAGAGATACCATAACTGCAGGGTCTTTGGGTAATATGAGCAAAAAACTCAGAGTCACTCCCAATGGCACGAAACAAAACTTGGGATCTCCCTGGGGACCCCTCTCTCTAAATTTTTCCTCCAAGCCATCCCAGAGGAGCAATACCACCCCTTCAGGATCTGAAGGAGAAGCAGGTAACCAACCACAGCATCCCTGCTGATCACACCCAAGGTTCATGGATCTCTCAGACTATCCTTGGAAGACTTGCAAGAGCAAATTGCTGACCACTGGCAGAGCAGAGATTGATCTGAATATGAAGAGTTGCAAAATGTCCTGGTCTCCAGGGAGGTGAGGGGCAGAGCTGTGCTCAGATCCCCCGGAATGATGTGATCAGAGGGGGCTGCATTGTGTAGCTCCCCAAGAGCAGCCAGACTGGAGGAAATAGGAAGCAGCTGTTTTGTGCAATTATTTCTTCACAATGTATGTATTGTAGGAGAGGGCATGAAGATGTGTCTTTCTGTGAAGAACCTCTCTTGTGAATAGGTAATCAGCAGTAATTAAAAACTCCAGACAGCTTCTTGGGGGGGAAATCCAAATCATACAGTGACAAAAACGTGAGTTAGACAATTTGCTTCCTCTCCCACAACCACAGCTTGTCTCTAACAATCTGGCAATACTGGCTGAAAAGTCATGCATGACCTTCAATGGGTTTTGTCTGAAAACCACACAGAATTCTGGCTATTTTCTGGAATCAACTCTCATCTTTAGTACCTTAATTTACCAGATCTTCTCTGCTCTATATTTTGATTGCATTTGTCAAGTGTAGAGCAAAAGTGTCAGAGTAACACTAGGAAAAAACACAGATAATGCCTGAGTCTCAGGGAGGGCAGTAGATGAGTAGGAGATATAGAAGAATGAGACTAAACTTAACTAATTTCATACTGTTTGAGAACTGCCAGCTTCCATTGTTGTACTGCAAATCTTACAGCATTTGATTTTTTTTTTTCCCAAAAGCCCCAGAGAATATAAGGTTCACTTTTATAGATATAAATGCCTTGCTGTTGTAAAGAAAACAATGAAAATAAGCATGAATATCAATCCCAAACAAATAGAATGTGGCAAACAAACAGACCTAACCCCCCTCAACTTATTTCCTACATACAAGATTCATTCTTTATGATGTATATGTGAAATAGACAGCTTGAAATACATGATAGCACAATTAAAATGGTAGCTTGGCTCTCTGTGGAAAGATGGCATTTATGGCAAACTTAACTTTTTCAGCATTTTTGCATATATGTGTAAGAAATTTTGAGAATATTTATTTAGTTTGGTTAAAATGCCAAAGCCTGAAAACCAAACCAACTGATGAAAGATACTCAGCTTTACAGTATCCAAAAACTAATGCAAAGAAACATAATCATGTTTTATTTAAAAGCACACACATACACACTCTCTGATGAATAATATGAGCTGAGTGAAAATCACTTACTCTTGCTACAACACACTGAACTCAAGGACTTGGTGACGCAGTTGCCAATCCCTCGTTCTCAAGGACCATCTGCTCTTGAATCTCATCTCCAATGCTTGCAGAGACATTTTTAGCATTTTTGAACATGTACATTTACTGGTGCTTCCCTTACACACCTCTTGGAAACCCACAGTCCCAGAATAGCCATATTTCTCTCTTAAAGGACAAGTAGAAATATAAGTGTCATTAAGTTTCAAAGTTAAAATCCCCCTGAGTTAAAGGGGTCAAACTTCCTCTTCCATGATACTGCCTCTCTCTTAGAAGTGGGAACACATGAGATCAAATCTCACCCAGACGGTTTTCTTCATAAGGAGGCATCTTTTAAAGAAAGATAATTCTTAGAGGACTGATGAGGTCACTAAAGAAATACTGACACAGTGCATTAACGAGGGCCAGTCTGATCTGACCTCTGCCTGTGCCATTGAATATTGTGGGATTGCTTTTAATATTGACTATTCTTCTGGGAGCAGGAGGTCACGAGCTACACGTTTCATACGGTGTGTGAGTGGTTTGTGGATGACTGATGCCTGCTGAGCTTGGGGGCTGCATGGATCACTTGCAGTGAGAGGCACCACCTGTGATTAAAAATAACTCTGGGCTCACTCAGGATTGCTGTGGGGCAAAAGGTTATTAAACCTGAGTTCATACTGATATGATCCAAAGGCATCCACAAGATCTGTTAAGGTAGCTGAGGTTGTGGGTTAGGGTCTAACATCATAAGGGGCATCTTAAAATCACTCAGATTACATCTGTGAGAACGCATCCACCTTTGACTTAGCAAAGCAGCCATGCAATAGCCAGCCTTCTCCTTTTATTTCAGGAAAATCACTGCCAAATTCTAAATGTTCATTTTATATGACTCTTAGTTTGTCCCAGTGCTGTATCTTGTAGGTTTCATCTTGCAAACCCTGTCCTTAACAATCTTTAATGTCCATAACTTTAAGACTCATACTCCTATAAAAACCCTGACAAAAGTCCATTCATTTGCAGCATGATCAGGGGAAAAAACATATTTGCAAAGTAGATGACAGCAAACCTCTTTCCACCAGCCAGTAAATTTTACTCAGGAGCACAAAAAGTCTAAGAAATCTCTAGAAATCACACCACTTGAAGGACCACAATGGCTACTGAAAACTGTATGGTAGTGCTAAGACCTATACAACATCTGGAATGGATATAGAAAGATATTCATCCATACCCACATGAGCTGGAACTTCCCAGCAGCCTGAAGGTGTTTCCAACAAACCAAGTCATCCACAGTGACCTTGGTCTTTATCAGTTCATGTCTTATAGCCCTTGGCGGACTACATGGTCAATGTTACATTCAGAGCAGAGGATGGAGCTCATGGGCTTTATCAATTAGGACAGCTGGCCAAGGTTGTTTCTCCTACATTTGTTTTGACTCCCTGTTCATTTCTAGCCCATACTGGGGCTTTTTCTAAGTCCCTGAGTGACCTTATTCTCAGTGAGTTCTGTGGGACAGGCCCTGTTGATTAGTGATGCTCTGCTCTATCAACTCTCATCTGTGGATCTGTGAACCACCCAACTCGTGAAAGATGCAGAGGAGGAGCCTGCAGCCTCCCCAGGCAGCCTGAGGAGCAGCAGCACAGGTATTGACAAATGCAAGGAGCACAACCCTTGCAGCTCTGCCAGAAAGCACAAGTGTGGAGCCAGTCCTCTCTGCCCAGACCAACCACTGCAGCATGCCAACAAGGAGTGTGTGTCAAGTCATGTGTTATTTTGCATGGGGAATGCTCTTTTGGACTGAATCTTCTGGTTTGTCTCAACTGATGTGTGGTTCACCTCACAAACTGGTCTTGGAGCACGACCTGGGTTCCTTCCAGGTAAATCCCAACTGAAATATGATGCAGAAGCATTGCAGGAACACAGCTAATGTGCTCCAAACAATGATGGACCAGACATTTTATGGGATGTGGTTAAAGCTTGCCTGGAGTAAATGCCTGGAAATCAGTCTAAAAGAGAGGTGCTTGGCACCAAACTGTTTCACTTTATAGATCTGCTGCTGTCAGGTCACACTGCTTTCTAAGGAAAAAGGCTTCAAACACTGTGACTACCATAAAACTCATGTATTGGATGATGGGGTGACATTAGGAAATGGTCTGATTATAAGACAATTTCCTCCTTGTACAGAGAAGAGGATCCCACCTCTTTCAAGTCAAAACACATATGCAATAATATAAATAAAGCCCCTGTACCAACTCAGCCTAAGTGGCACATGAGAGATGCTCATGAGCTTAGCAAGACAGGGATCCCTGAGTCATATGCTGGCAAATGCTAAACCATTTGTTACTGCATCTTCTCTGCTCTTTTTTACCTCACTTATCATGGAAGTGGTGAACAATTGCCCCCCTTCCCCTTTTATTTTTACTTTGTACAGCATTTGAAGTTGTCAAGGACTTTCTAAAGGTTTCAGAGGTCACATTAGACAATCAGGTCTAGTTGAAGTGCTCTTGAGTGATGAATATGATAGAAGATGCTGATTTCAGTAACCGAAGAAGGATGGGGTGGTGAATAAGGTTTGGGTTAAAATATGTGATAGACCAAAGTTCATTATGGAGCTGAGAGCTCTCCTGTCCCCAACACAGCTGTGACAGCTCCACACAGTCTGTTAGGGAACAGGGTAGGATAAACATAGCATGGACTATATCAGCTTATATCTGGTATTTTCTTTGGTGAAATATACAGAATGATGAAAATCCCTGTATTTTAAACATATCATCTGTGCCCTTCAGCTTTGTGCCTCACCTTTTTAAAATTGGAAAGCATGGAATTAAAGTTTCCAACCTTTGTTCTTGAGCTTTCAAATGTGAAATTCCAAAATGCAGATGAAAACTACAAAATTAAAAGACCCAAACTCAACAAAACACAACCTTTCTGTTAATACGGTTTCTAAGCCAATACCATTAGGGAAGGGAAATTACTCATGATTTTGTGTGTATGGATCTGTCACTCCATTATAACACAGAATTTAAATGAGCCTTTTCTCATATGATGCTACATCTGTCTGTGAGTTGAAGTGCAGTTAACATACATGTGGTGTTAGACTCTGTATGGCACTTGGTAAAAGCACAACTTGAACACAATTGAGACCTGTAGAAAAATAAGAAAGGGGAAATTCAGGAGGAAGAATTCAATTTCACTTCGTCTGCAGTTCAGATCTGACCTGAGGTGTCAAAAAGGCTGTGTAACAGAATCCACAATTCAATAGACTCTCTATAGACATAAGGGGTCCACAGTGGAGAGAGATTGAAAAATTAATTCCATCTGCCTGTAAGAGGAGGCAAATGTCACTGAGTTAGGGAAAACAGAGAAGGGATCATTACTGAGGACTTGCTGTACACGGTCTAACCTGTGCACATCAGGACAAGAAACACAGACAGAGATGCAGCAAGATCTTTCCTTCTCTCTGAGTAAAAACATGTTTTGTAAACAAATGCACAGCACCTTGCATATGCTTTTTAATTTAGATCCTGTCAGTTTTCTTATCACAAACCCCTGCTTTCTTGTGGCTTTTAATGATGTCTTTTGCAAACTGCTTGGACGCCCTCTCCCAGGCTGAGCAGCTGCAGCAGGTTGGCTGACTCCCTGCCCCCAAAAATTGGGAAACACAAGATGTGCCTCTGTGGGGAGAGCATAATCCATGTGGGATTGCAGAGTGCCTTCTAGCAGTGCACCAGAGAATCACAGAATAGGGAATAGAATCATGGAATAGAATTGGGTTAGAAGACACCTTTAAACATCATTTGGTTCCAAATCCCCTGCCATGGGCAGGGAACCTTCCCCTTTCCCAGGTTGCTCAAAGCCCTGTCCAAGCTGGCATGAACTCTTCCAGGCATGGGGCATCCACAACTTCTCTGGGTAACCTGTGCCAGGGCCTCACCACTCTCACTGTAATGAATTCCTTGCTAATATCTAATCTAAACCTGCCCTCTCTCAGTTTAAAGCCATCCTATCCTCTTTCAGTTTAAAACTATCCCCCCTTGTCCTGTCACTTCATGCCCTTGCTATAAGACCCTCTCCAGCTCCCTTGCAGACTCCCTTCAGGTCCTGGAAGGTGCTCCAAGGTCTCCTTGACACCTCTTCTCCAGGCATCCTCAGCCCAGCTCTGGACATCTGTATCCCCAGGAGTGCTGTATCCATGGCCAAACCAGAGCCCAAGCCAGGGACCCCAAAGAGCAAATCATCCAGGGAAAAATCAAACATCAAATGCAGGGTGGGAGGCTGAGCCAGCTCCACCACCAGCCCTCCACAGACACCCAACTGCAGCAGCCTGCTCCTCCCTCTGGGGATGTCCAAAGGCACCTTCCTCCCTTTGTCAGCCAGTGGCACAGGGATCCTCAGCCCCACCTACCAGGACTGGGTTGCTAGGCACTTAAATTATAGATACAAATTGGGACCTTAAATTAGGCAGGCTCAATCCCACATCTGGTACTTATATGTTATGAAAGAGCCTTTCATTATATGATCATGTATTTTCTCTTTATTCTCCCTGAGGGGTTGTTGCTTCATTTGGGATGCAGGGTGGCCAATTGCTGGCAATGTATTGTGGCTGAGTAACTTAGGAGGCTAATGCCCACAGACTTGCTGAGTCTGAGAAGTGTGTAAAAAACGTGGCAGAAAGGTACAGGAAGAAAAAGAAGTGGGCTTAGGCTTAACACAAGTGCACACAGTTAAATAGAGAACTGAACAAGGGCTCCTGTCTTAAGCTCAAAATTGGGATTTTTTTTCATGCCATGCCAGGATAGAAAGACGAGTCCCTGAAAAGTGCTGCTGTCTGGTAATTAAAAGACTCCTGCCTTCCCCTAAATGTAGCAGTCACTATTTCAGTATAATCTTGGACTTTAACTTTGCTGGTAATGCTGAAAAATTTCCAAGCAAAAAAAAATCAGTTCCCAATGCAGAAGTTATTAATCTGAAAATGTCACCAATAGCTATTTCAGCCAATTACATATTCCCTCAGCCCCCTTCCAAATGTGGAAATTTCTCTACATTGTCCTTTCCCCACAAACCCCCCCCCAGTTTTCTCTAAGCATCATTTTTCTGAGCATGACACACATTCTCACTGATGTTAAGTTTTCCTGGTCAGGTATTGTTGGACACCCTTGGAGAGACCTGGGCTCTGCCCCTTCCTCTGTCATTGCTTGGCACCAGGCACCTCACTTAATCTGCATCTCTCACCTTTCTCCAGGCTAAAATCAAGAGAAAATCCTGGAATTAGGTCTGGCATTGTACTGAATACTGAAGTCTGTCTTGGTAGCGTTTCAACTACATACTTTGTTGTGTAATGCTTTGAAAAATCAAGTTCTAGGTGTTTCCAATAATGTAGTTAAATTGAGCGGACATTTTTGACCTTAAAATCTCTTGTACTGCAGCTCCTCATCTGTAAAATGTTGGTAAAAGCTTCTCCTCTTCTGATAGAGGTGTTTGTAAAACTGACATTTGTGAAGGTCCCTGATAATATATAGTAGGGAGAACATTAAAAGCACCCATGAGGCAATTTATAATTCTGCCTTCAAAGCAGTATTTCAATAGTACTCAGTAATAGTGTGTAGCACTTATACATGGTTTTTTTTGGTTGCAATTCATATTTGATTTTTTGGTGTCAGTCAAACAAGAAAGTATAAAAGTTTTTCTTGGTGACATCTTTCTATATTCAAATGAGAACCAAACTAGCAAGGAAATTACATGATTCTAATTATGCTTTGTGCATATAAATCAGCTGTGAAATAATTTGAAACTCTTGTGTGTTTGGGATCTTTATCAATGAGGCAGAATAATTACCAACAAGCCTCCATTAAGCCTCACTTTAAAAAGAAATGGTTATTAAATATGAACACAATTCTGCACTTCAAAGTCAAAATTACTCCCCAGTGGACTGGGAAGATATCAAGGCTTGTATGCATCAATGTGCATCTCTCCAAAAAAATTAAATTATAATTATTTTGTGTTTAAAATAGGAATTCCCCCCTTTACCTTTTATCAGGGCAAGAGATTACTCTGACCTAGAAACAAAGTTAAGCTTGATCAAATGCAACATGGCAGCCAAATAGCCAGTCTAAATGCAATGTCAATAAACATAAAACAAGCATTGATACAATTCTCAATAATGCAGATTCTCAATAAGCATGGAATATTTTACTCTCCCAAGTAGCAAGCCATGTATAGATCAAGCAATAAAAGACATCAGTTTCTCTCTTCGATCTGGTCCAGTGAACACCAATAATAGATCTCACAAGACAGGCGAAGAAAAGTCAGTTGCTGAACATCAGCAACCAAATGTTAAATTAAAAGTTCCCATAAACAGATCTGGAAGGTAAATAATGTCCTCTTGCAGAGCTCTGTTCAGCAAAGAAACTCACTGCCCTTTTCAAAGAAGGCAAAGAACCCACTCCTGATTTTACACTCGATGAAACAAGTACCTGGGGGTGAAGCCACATACCCCAGCTTGGTCAGGAAGCTCCCTCACTGCTGCACATCTCTGTTTGCATGTGTTGGCCATAATCCATCCTCTGGGGTGACTCACAGTGTCCCCACATAGTGACACAAGTGCCCATCAGTGCTGGGAGGCACTGCAAGCCCTGCTCCCACAGACTCTCTGTGGACACACAGCCAGGCACCAGGCAGAAGCTTTGATGGTGTTTTAATCTGATTCCCTCTGAAGGTCTTATAATTAGTCACCCATTTCATAGGTGAGCAACAGACCCCCAAAGAGCAGTGCAGCTCGGGTGGCACCCAAGGGCAAATCTTGCTCCTGCCTTTGGGAAGGGACAGTCCCTGTGGTTTCTCCAGGTGGGTTGTCCCCACACTCACAGCAGCAGCATCAAGGCTGGGCTCTGCTGAGGGATTTGCTGCCCTGGGAAGGCAAAGCTGCAGGTGCAGGACACACGTTGGTTCTTCAGGGACATCAGAAGGAGGACCTGGGTGTGCTCCTGGCTCAGAGAGTTGGGCATCCCTCTGGGAAAGCGCTGCCACAGCTCCCTCTGCGGGCCCTGCCCTCCGATGGTTGACAGCATCCTCCCTTCTCAGCCTGCATGGCCAGAAGCAGAGAGAGGCTGAGCAGGGGTGGAGAGAGTGCTGGATGCAGGGGTGCACGGGCAGATACATGCGTGCAGACCCCTGTGATGTCCCTGGGATAACAAGTAAGTTTGGAGGATAATAACATTTGATCCTGTGAGGTTCTAGAATTTATCACTTGGTGAGGAATTGGCAGCTCACTTTCAGGATGGAACCTATTTGTAGGAAGCAGAGAAAGGTGACTTGGAAAAGTGTTTAACCCTTCCACTTAACTTATTACCAAAATAATTATTCAATGTCTTTCTCCCCACTGGAGCAGTTTGATCCCTCCTGGCCTGCTGGGGAGGCAGCTGCCACATCTTGGCCCTGGAAGACTTGGGACAAATCCAGCCCATGTTACATGTGCAGAAATCAGTATTTTACAGCACACCTGGGGGCTCCCCAGCAAACCCAAGTCATTGTATCACCTTCCTGGGCCCTTCTCTGTGCCACAACCATCTCCTGCTCTCACCTGCAATGATGAGTTTCAGCTGATTCCCTGTATTGCAGATGAATGTCTTTTCCAGTTCCCACGAGGGAAAGTCTCCCTAAAACCACCCTGGGGTGTTTTCAGAGTCCAAGCAGCATGGATGGCTGCAAACAGACCTTCTTACCAGAACTGGCCAGATGTTAAAGGAAGATTACAATGCCAGAACTTTTTTTTCCATGAGATTATTGCTCAGCTCTGATAATAAAAATGTGCCTGATTGCCCACAGCAGAGTTGTTCCCACACAAAATATCATGCTCATGCTTTCTATGGAAAAGACATAATTATTGTAAAGGTGGAAAATGGAAGCAGTCATAAATGTATATTTGAAATCAAATACAGGTGCAGGTTAGCACTTCCTTGTAGATAAACTCCACCTCATATTCCCCAGCCATCCCTTCATGTGCATTTGAAGGGATGGGAGAAAGACAGGACACACTGTCAAGCTAAAGCCACCAAAGCCAGGATGTCACCTTTCTGCTGCAGTGTGTTGTGTGCATCAGAGGAATCCAAGGTGGTCCCATTCTCTTTAGATCAAACTGTCCCCCACTGATATGGTGAGAATCTTGCTGTGCAGACACACTCCACAGCCTCCCACAGCACTGACAGCTCTGCCACTGCCTGTGGCTGCACTCCTGTGACATGCCAGCTCCCCAGCCAGCCCAGCAGGCACAAAGGGATTTGGAGCAGACAGCCTCACACAGCCTCGTGCCCCAGGCACCCTCACCCTGTGCGGGGATGCCGGGTCTCCCGAGGACACGGATGCTGGATGCTGGCTCAGCCTCTCCTGCTGTGACACTCACTGGCCTGACAGGTCTCCCTCAGTACACAGGTGATGGTGAAACCTCTGCACATTTCAGCCTTAAAGACTTTCAGTTCAGGGGTATCTTAACATTCCTAATGCAAAGGAGGTCTCGCTGCTCTGGCACTTGCAACACTTCCATTTCAAGCACTTAATTTCATTACTGAACCTTGCCCAAGGGTCTTCTCGTCTGTATTCTCTGCCTTGCAAGGATTGATCTGAGATCTACCTTCCTATCTTCTAGTGAATGTAATTGAGGCTTGAAACAACCAGGTTTAGCCTATTTAGAAGCATTAATGTTCTGTGAGGATGGAAGCTCCATTACTTTAACATCCCGCAGCTGAAATTCCCTTGTAGCCGTTTATTGACCTATAAAGATGTGACATAAATGCATCCTTGACATGAAGAAAATGGTGAGGTAGGTATGACATTTCTCCCCCGGGCACCCACTGCAGCTTCAATTATCTTATCTGCAGGAAAAGTGGCTACAGAAACCTAATCACTGCTTCATTTACTTACAGCCAGCCAAAACCAGACCACTCAGCAACTGTACCTGGCACCCTGTCCCTGGACACTCCCCCACCAAGGGCTGGAAGTGATGATCAGATGTGCTGACAACCTTTGCACCTCTAAGAAGGGAATAAACAGGTTGCACGGTCATTCCTGACAAATTGGTATAATTTTCTAACCAAGAAACTCTGCCACAAAATAAAACATTTGGGGGAAAAAGCCACACCACCACTGCCACCAAAACCACTGGCCCTAAAAGGTCAATAATGCTTCTTTTGGACCTGAATTAACTTGCAATCTAATACACCATACAAGCCCTGACATGAATGCAGAGATTGTATTGATCAGCCAAATTGGAAAGGGTAATAGAAACAGGGGAATTAACATTTGGGCAGTAGTTAAAGCAAAGAGCTGTGGGAGAAAGCAGAGACATAGAGACACTCTCCCTCCCCGTTACATATCCCTCTTCTAATTACATTTATCTAATCTGTTCAATTAACATTGATGAATTTTATGATGAAAAGCATAATGAATCCATTAAACACAAAACAAGTATTGGCATAAATCCTTTTCACCCCAGGAAGTGAATTATATCAGAAGAGCTACAGTAATTTACTAATAAAGTGATCTAATGATGAAAATGAGCCATTCATTTTGTGGCCAGTTAAGATCCAGGCTGGCAGGGGCTGGATCAGATGGTGATGCTGAGGGACTTGCTCCACTCCCAAGCTGCAGCAATTGGAAGCAGAATTGGGCCAACCTCACATGTCACTTGCTGCTACCTAATAATAATAATAGTAATAATAATGTTACACCGACACTGTCAGGATTTTTCATCTCCCCGCTCCTGCTAGATTCCTCTATAAGAAGCCAATTTGTTAAGCAGTTAGTCACTGCTTTATAATTCATAGACTCTCACGAAAGTTTTAATGAGAAACTACAAAAGCAGTAAGAGGGAAGTAGGGGCTGAGACAACTATTTATAAGGCAGCAAATATCCTGCAAGCACGGTCTCATCTTGTGACGTGTGCGCTACATTTCTATCATGTGCATGCTGAATTTATGTGTCATGCATTCCCTTAACAAGACTATTCATACAACTATGATAAATAGGGCCATAATCTGTGGCAATTTCCACCCTTCTGTGTGCCAGCAGAAGTCTCTTAGCAACCGTTGTTAGGGGCAATGCCAGCATCCAGCATCTTTCCGTGGAATTCAGCAGCAACCAAGCTTCCACCGGCTTACGAGGGAGGCTCCAGCTATACCTCAGAGAAAACAGAGCCTCCCTTCCCCCTTCCTCAAATCCACACTACTGAGAGACACTCGCTGCACAGAGCGTGAGGCACAGCAATTATTAGAAATTATCAGTTTAGCAAAATCCAAGTGGCCGTTCTGGACATGACGTGTGTCTCTTCTCCTGTCACACTACAGAGCTATTATCCTGTTCTCCAAGATCACAACAGCCTTGTCCTCTCCCCAGCCTGCTTAAAATTCATGGCAATGTCTTTAAATGAGGCTAGGGAACCTCTGTAATGTGCTACAAAGAAATCTCTTTACTAGTCCCCTGTCAAGATGTGTCAGGGATGCACTTCCAGAGCCATGTGCCATGTGTCTGCCTGTAAGGTACAGCCATGATTTTAATGCTCCTTTAATATTTTATTCTGACTGTAGCCTAATGCCATCTAATTGCTGAGCACCCCCTGCAAGAGGAGTTGCTACAATTCATCTGTTTTTCCAGGATGCCATTTTTATTGTCAGTGGGAACACAGACAGTCTTTCTAAACCAGGACTCTCTAGATCATGCCAGAATGCTGAAGGGTCTTCTGGATTAAAGGAGAAAAAAACCCAAACATGTAAAGTCCAACCAAAAAAGTGATGAGGGTTTTATGCCAATCAAGCCAAAGTGTGTTTTGAGCACCGCCAGCTTTAATGATGACATCTGTGATATGGGCTGAGAAGGGCATTGGGCTGTCTCTTCCCTGGGGATTATATGAATATTTCATCTCAAATCAATTACTGTGTTGCTATTCCCACTGCTCCCCTTAAGGCTGTCAGCCAACTCACTTTAAACCTCCTATTCTGAGGCAGTTGACATGTCAGCCTTAAAGCAAATCCAAAAACCACACATACAAAGCCCTCTCTGGTCTGAAATTTGGCATCAGAAGGGCTTACCCTGAAATGACATCATAATGTTTTGATGAATGAAAAACTTTTCTTCTTTTAAAAAATTCTCTGCAATTTTCACATATACCTTTTCCCTCATTTGCATTTAAATTACTTCATTAGGTGCCAGGCCATTTTCCTTGTGTTTTATTTGTCTTCCAGGAGTAATTTCTTCCCTCTCTCTTTCTAACTTGCAAAACTGGCAAGTTTCACCCAAACCCCAAGTTGGACCAATATTTGGATTCAAACCAAAAGAGCCAGGACTGTCAAAGTTGTGGGCAGCATTCTCTTCATTGTAAGCAGTTGCACAGATATCAGATCAGTACAAGAGATGAAATATTATTTGCCATAATACTTAGGCACCACTGGTTGATTTATAGATCTTATGTCAGACTTAGATTTGAATTTCCTTGTTTATCCTACAGTTGAATCATTGTTGTTCCCTCCCATGAGAACTGGTCAGGAATTTCAAGCTTATATTTGCCAGAAAGGGAATTATTCTGCTCTGCTTGGAATTAGCATCACTTGCTCAGCCTCGTTTGATTAAGTATCTTTCTGTTCCTCTCAGCCTTCAGTCCTGATCAGATCCTTAGGATGCAGCAGTGAGTCTGAAATCCCCTCTTCACAGCTTTCAGAGACTTTTTGGCAAGAAAGTTTCTCAACTGCTTTTAGAGCCTTGTAACACAGACTACAGATTAACCCTGAGCCAGTTCCTTGACCCTTTCTCATAGTCAGTGAAACAAATGAGAGCCACCACTCACCCTCGGGATGAGTTGGATTTAAAGGGAGATGGTGGGGCCTTCTGACATTCAGGTGTCAAAATTTAGACAAAACTCTCCACCCTTACTGCTAAGAGGAAAAGTAAGACTATGAAGTAGAAGAAGAAGAAAAAAATCTCAGCTGTATTGTGACATTCTACAAACAATTTAATGTCAGGCACAGCCATCTGGAAAATGGGCAAGTCCTTCTTTTCTTATAATGCTTTGCTTCACTTAAGAATTCCAAGTCTTTTAGGATGTCTCTGTACATCCCATCCCTGGACAGATCTCCCCTGGAAGGAATTTCCATATAAAGCTCTCACAGACCCCTGGGCTGAGCTCAGCCCCTGACAGTAACTCAGGCCCCTGTGCAGAGGAGGGCAAGGAATTACCCAAGAAAAGACATTGCTTCAGCAGGATACTAAAAACATCAAAGTGTAAGGTGATGGGAACAGCAGAAGCAGTGCATTAACCCTTTTTCTCCTGAACACCATGAGCAAGTGAAAGGAGCGGGGAAAGGCATGGTCTTCACTTCAGAGAGATCCATCACCTGGTTATTTATAGGGTGATCACAGATTTGTTCAGCCTTAATTACAAGGCAACTCAAATCCTGGGGAAAGAATGCAGTGGAAAGAAGGGAAAAAATCAAGAAGAGAGAGAGGAGTGAAAAAGGAAAAATAAAAAAGTAGGTCTAAGAAAGAGTATATTTCATTAAAAAAATATCTCTTATCAACACAATGAGAGTATGAATGACAGAGATAATAAATGGCAAAGGAGCTCAGCACAGAAAGAGGCATTTAACCAGCTTGGCACTGCAGTGCCCTGTCTCAGCTGGATGAGGCTGCTTCACCCCAGCACACAGGTCACAGAACCTTGTCTCTAGATGTCAACAGGATCCTCAGGGTTTTTAAATTTCATTTACTTTTAATTGCTCTTGGCAATTAGGTACACTTGCAGATTGAATTAAACTTTAAGGATGGTTTTTCTGATGTTTCATAAGTTTGAGAAGACAGTAATTAATAGAGCAAATATTAGACTTACAAATGCTCTCATTGCTAACTGCTACCACATCTTTGGTACCTTTTTTATGTGGATGTTCATTTTATAAGGCCATGTGCACTCACAGATGTATTTGAATTCTTGCATTGGACATGAAAAAGCAGCCTTCAGGAAAATCCTGCTTGTAGGTTTGTATTAGCTGTAGAACAGATACAATTTCTTTTGTGACTGGAACTAATGCAATCTGCAAGAAAATCAATGCAGGTTCACAGGGAAATAAGCAGACAGTTAGCAGAGCGTGGTGCAGTCTAACAGAGACATGGTCTGCTAACACTGAAACATGCTCAGCAGTCATGCTTTTGATCTTGCTTCCTTCATATTACAGCCAAGCCTTCCAGACTACCAGGAGTGCATCACACAGCTTTCAAACATATCAATCTTGCACTCACTTTTACTGTCTCCTCTGGTATTTGCATTATGAAGACTGATCTGATTATTCAGTGCTGGTTCCAGAAGTGAGTGTTCTCCACGCTCACT
Organism: Eopsaltria australis; assembly: GCA_034509425.1. Lineage (NCBI taxonomy): Eukaryota > Metazoa > Chordata > Aves > Passeriformes > Petroicidae > Eopsaltria > Eopsaltria australis. Next base: position 52,503 of record JAVTVJ010000416.1, read on the forward strand.
TGGATTATCAATGTGAAATACATAGTGGCAGGACTAGAGACTAATTATTTTTAAATGGATTTTTTTTCCACTTTTACAAAGGTCCTGGCTCTATTTACTCCATGCCTCTGATCAAAGATGCATTAAAGCATCTTCCTATCTGCAAACGAGGACTTCATTCAGGCATGGTGTTTGCGTGTGAGTCCTAGTGCTTCTTTTTCTGCTCATTTCTAATGCAGTATTCGGTTCTTTGGTTTTTTGTTTGGGGGATTATTTTATTTTATTTTATTTTATTTTATTTTATTTTATTTTATTTTTATTTTTGAAAGGGCTCTAAAGCAATTGCACTTTATGATGCCAAATCTGTATGGAAGGAGGAAAAAGTAACAGATCCTAAATCATCAGGGCAACCCTGGAAGAAATTTATGTCCCAGAAGAGGATAAAAAAAAGTGAAAATAAATAGTGAAGGAATTGCACAATTTATTTACATGCATCATTGCAGAGCTAAACACAGTGCTGGAAAGATGTAAGAATGGAGCAATACACAGAGAGGAAGATTGACTGTACTCAGAAAAAAAGAGTATATCTGACACAAAGGGATTCCCTTTGCATGTGGGGGCATGTGTGAAAAGCCCAGAAATAAAAAATGCATCATTGTTCTTTCAAAATGCTTATATTTGTGTTAATCTGTAAACCACAATATATCAAAATCTGTTGCTTTATTTGGCAAATGAAGAAGCAACAGCAAACATTTGGTATAAATGGATACTTGTAGGTCGGGAATAATTTTTGCCTAGGACCACCACAGATATATACATTATTAAGGGTGGTGTCCACCTCTCAGCTGGAAAACCCTTTCCAGTTTGCTAATAATTTTCTTGAGATTTCTAATTCAGGCTGAAATTTCCATTCTGGCTGATTATTCCTTTCTCCTCCTAAATTCAGGCAAAAGCCAGAGTTGTTTATTATAGTAAGGTGGTTGGGCAGTGAGGGGGGTGTAGTAAAGGCATTTTTCAACACTTGCAGCAATCTGCAGGACTGTACAAACCTCAGGCCATGTGGCAACTACTTGAAAGTTGTCAATCTGTACACCATAATCACACCACAGTGTTTTGCTCTCCCATGAAGATCTGCCCACTCAGTTAAATTGTGAACGTCTGCAAAAAATTTAACATTTGTCCAGCACAGGCTTCCCCTGGGGTCACTGCTGGCTTTGGGCACAGCCCTGCTCTGGTGTAAGATCCTCCAGAGGCTGCAGGTGGATCCCTGCCCTAGCACCTGGAGCAGCTCCTGCCCCTCCTTCTGGGCTGACCTGGGTATCTGCAGGGCTGTTCCTGTCATATATTCTCACTCCCCAATCCAGCTGCAGTTACTTTTCCCCCCTTTTAACCATGTTATGCCAGAGGAGCCATCTCTGTTGCAGATGGGCTCAGCTTTGGCCAGTGTTGGGTCTGTCTTGGAGCTGGCTGACTTTGGCTCTGTGGGACACAGGGAAAGCTTCCAGCAGCTTCTGACAGAAGCCACCCCTGTAACCCCCTACTACCAAAACCTTGCCACACAAACCCAGCACGGAAGAAAACACCCCCAGGGCAGCAAGACAGCAGGGCACAACCATGGCAGGCTGGTTGCTGCAGTTGCACAAGGAAGCTCAAAGCATTTCCTAACTTCCAAGTGAGTGACTGTGCTGCTTAGTATTATTCATTCCTTTTCTTTTTTATTTTTTCTTATTGCTTTATTAAAAGTCAAAGAGCAAGGGAGTTTCTTGAGGCAACGGGAAAATCTCAGAGAAATCTCCCAGGATTTGCTGCAGGAGGATGTATTTAATACTGTGATTGCTGAAGTGTGATAACAGGTCAACAGCAGGGCAAGAATCAGGGAACGTGGGTCCTGGCACAGAGGATTTGCTGCCAAGTGCCTGTGCTGCACCTCTGGTGGCTGGGACAGCAGCAGACTCAAGCAGGCATTTGATGGTATGGGTGTAGCACAATATCCACTAAACCCAAAGCTCCTTGGCTTGGTGAGACAAAGCCACAGCAACAAGGGCTGTTCAAAAGGGATCCCATGTTAGGCCCTCAGCAGTCACATCCCTGTAGCACCAGGTGATGGGTCTGCATGGATCTCTCAAAAACACAAAACATGAGGAGTTTTTAAGTGTGAAGTGCAAGTGGAGAAACACTTGGCAAGATTTGTACGGAACACAAGTGGAGGCTAATACAAAAACCCAACTTCCCTTATCCTTTGAGGTCTCACTACCAAGGCGCAGAGTGGAGGAGCCCTTATCCTGTGAGAGCAGAATGTGACAGGCTGACAGCAGCTACAAGAACTGCAGTGAAGATGAAGCTGACATTGAACACTGTAACAGCACACACTTCTTAAAAATAAAATTTAAAAAAAAAAAAAAAGTTTTTTCTCTCCAGTTGGAACTACAGCTGAATAAGCAGTTTGTAAAGTAAAATAAGACAAGAACTGAGGTCCATCAGACCTCACCAGAGCAGCCTGCTCCAGGAAATTTGGATTATTGGCACTGCATAGCAGGTCCACTGTCAGCTCAGCATCCCCTCAGGCTTCATACCTGCATGAGCAAGTGGTCAGTGTGCAGACACCTTCTGTCATCTTTCTGATTCTGGGCACCAACCATGATCAATAGTGATGTATTGAGGGCATGTGGATTTTCCTGGCAGTGCAGAAGTGTCAGATTTGAGTCCCAAAACAGGATAAATTTACTCTCACAGAATTACCTGAGAAAACTTTAAACTAGGGACAGATGGAAGATGATATCAGCAAGGCCAGTTTCATAAATATCTACCAAGTCTATAACTGGAAGGGATTTATGTCTCCCATGAGATCCCACAGTTTCATTATTATCAGTATAAAACCGGTCAGCACCAGCCAGTCAAGCTTTGAACTTGACCTGTATTACACCTTTCACAGCAGAGCAGCCATAACCTCCAGCCAGCAACACCTGGGTGCATAGGAAAGGGAAAAATAACTGATTTTAGGCCTTATCCATGGAGTAGATAAAGTGCACTAAAGCAGGTAAAAATCTCAAGCCCAATAAACAAACGGCTACAGGGGCAAGCAGATACAGATGTCCTTAATTGGCCACAGTATTTTGAGTAAACCCATTTGCACAGCTAACACTGCAGCCTGAAGATAGTGGCAGCTGCTGATTTGGGTTCTGGTCACTAAACTGGAAGCCTTCATCTCCAAGGAAAGGAGCAAAACATGCTCTCTGTCACACACAGCCACAGTCTCCTTGCCAACAGCACGGACAGGCAGCACGGCTGTGCTGAGGGGTCTCATCCTGCTGGTCACTGGTGAGAGCCTGGATGGGGATGCAGGCAGCTCCTGCCATCAGAGGAGCTCCCAACAAACAGGCACATCTGTCTCCCTGGCTGAGGCTGTAAATTCTGTCATGAAATACAGATGACCTTTAGCAAATGTGTCTTCTCTGTATCCGTAACGTCAGTCACAGCAAACCTCTGTTGGGTTGTGGGATCGTGTTGGTCTCCAGCTATTACAGTAATAAACGTGATTAATTGCAGCTATAAAAAGCAATTTCATTCTGGCTGCTAACCTCATGAAAAAAAAAAATTAACCAAACCAAAGAATGAACTGCAATATGACATTTTTACATCCATATTGGTTTATCTCCTGGCTTTGGACTGGGACTCAGCTTGTGATGGGAATGACATTTACTTTTGCATGGTCAGTATTTGCCATCACTGCTCTGCAGGATGGAGGTGCCACAGGTACTTTCCTTTGCAAGGAGGAGGGAATTGCTGCATCTCTCCAAGACTGTTTCAGCCATTAACATTGATGACTTAACCATTTTGTTATGTACAAGAGCAACAGGAGTCCTTTGCCAAATCATGTAAAAGCCAACCTTGCAACATCAGGTGACCTCTGCTGACTGAGTGGAGTTACAAGGGCAGGGCTGAAAATAATCCTGATTTTACTTCATCTAAAACACAGGTTCTTTAGAGGAGTCTGTTGCTGAGGCTCAGGGTATATAATGTAATGAATATACATCTGATAGGAACTGCTTGGAGAACACAGCCCTGTGTAAAGTCCAATTGTCAGAAAACTTCAACTAAACTGAACGTCAAACATGGTATTTGCTATTTTCTTTTCTTTGTAGCCTTTTAATCATCAGCAGAACATGATTTATCTCTTTGATCATCTTGAAGAATTCTCTTAACATAAATGATTTTACTCAAGAGTTTTTTGATTTAGCAGAAACTGCTGTAACAATATCCAGTGGCTGAAAGTTGAGGCTTGCAATATAAATTGAGATGCATATTTTTAACAAGGATAATTAGCTATTGGAGCAATTTGCCCAAGGATGAAGTGGCTTCTCCAATACCTATGGCCTTTAAACAGCATTAGATTTTTCTGAAGGATTTGACACTTCAATGTCCAAAGTTCAGAGTGAAGATAGAATCTAGAAGCTAATGTGTATGGTTTATGCTGGAGTAATTTCCCATGAACTATGTATCTTTTCACTGAAAACAGAATTTTCCCCATGCTTTTTGTAGTTTTTACAGCTCCATTTACCAAATCCTGTATGGCATTCTCTTAACTTTCCAGAAAAAGCTGTATTTATCATGTCTTAAATTAAAGGGAAACTTCAATAGATACTTCATACAAATATTCAAGCTGCATAAATGAACTCAAAGAGAAGACTGGGTGTTTATCAGCAAGAAAACATAAGCTGTAGGAGCATGCTTTGTACCTTCGTTTCTTTGTGCTTCTCTTGTAAAACATTAAGGATGTCCTAGGATGTGAAGTAATTAGGCAGATAGTTTATTACAGCCAAATAAATGCCACATACTCCTTCCTCTCTGGACAGTTTGTAAATCACCATTTATTTCCTCACTACAATGGGTTTATCTGCAAAAGCTGCATTGTCCTGATATGGAAGTTGTAAAAATATTTAAATATCAGAATTTATTCTGGTTCTTTGAGTCAGGGGAGTTGAACCTGCATGGTGCCTCCCCAGCCTGGAGCTGTGGTCTGTACTCAGCCCTGCACACAGCCCCCAGCTCCAGTGAGAGGGGTCCCACTCTTTTGCCTCATCCCACACTGATCCCTTTCCTCTCTCATCCTTCTCTTGATAGCTCTGAAAGGTTTTCAAAGCCTTCAAGAACAGCACCTCTTTTCACCCAAAGAGATCAAAATCACGGAAATAATTAATCATCCTTAAGGAATTTTTTTTTTGCAATTATTTAGTCCCATAGAAAAGACCTTTAAAAATAAAAAATCCTAACACAAAACCCCAAAAGAAACAAAGAAGCGGGGTCTTTCAAATTACTGAAGTCCAAAATGTGGGTTTTTATGTAGGCTTTCCTATTTCATCCCCCCAAGCACTTAGAAATTCAAAACCAATGTGCCAAGGTGGGTTGCTATTTTCATGCTTTCTCATATCCCTGTTTTCAGGCTGTGCTGCCATTTGACTTTCTTCAGCCTTTACCTATGCTTGTCAGCTTGTGAGCATTAAAAACTCAACCCTAAGCACAGAATGATCCGTTCTTCACAGTTGATGACAACTAATGCATAACATCCCCACAGTAAAACAGCTTTATTATAACAGCTTTATTGTGGGCTTGTCTTTTTATCTGAGTCTCCTCAGGGTAATTGAGAAATGAAGTCAATTAAGGCACAGGGCTAAGATAGATGTTCATTTTGGACCCTGTTTACATCAGAGTGACCTCACACTTCAATTATTTATCTGCGCTATCACAGTATTTAGAAGCAGCTGGCATGGAGCAGCTGCCATGCTGCTACAGCACCAGGAAGACTCCTTTCCTGTGTGTTTCCTCACTTAAAGGATTTACAACCTGAGACAGACAGAGAGACAGGCAGAGTGGAGGAAGCAAGAGACAGATAAGCCATTTTCCAGCAGTGAGCTGCCAGAATTGCCAGCTGTCCTGTGTCAGCCCACAGCACAAGTCCCACCTCACCTAGCACTGCCTGGTCTGCACATCCCATCCCCATCAGGCACAGCCGCTTCCTCCAACACAGTTTGATGAACTGCCATGATTTTTTGCCAGTGAAATGAGGGCTTTGGAAATGTCAGACCTGGAGGCTGTTGCTTCTCATTTGGAAAAGCAAGGACAGAGCTTCCTGAGCCTCCAATGCACCTGAGATATCCCTCCTGCAGCCAGGTGATGTGAGGGCTACTCTCCACCTCCTGCCATGGGCTGTGCCAGTGCCACCTCTCTGCTGTCAGGACCAAGGGCTCTGGAGTACCACCTGAGCATCAGGGAGCCCCAGCAGTGCTGGGAAGGACACCTGGGACAGAGCTCCTGGGATCTCCATTGCTCTTCAGGCAGCAGGGAGAATGACGAGGAAAAGCAGGGAGGATGAGGTCAGGCTCATCCTTAACCTCAACCACCCAGGCTGAGCTGGAAGGAACTGAACAAGACATGAACAAGTCTCTGGAGGAGGTGCATTTGTTTCTCTTGTTTGGTGGGGGATGGTGAGCACAAAGACAGTGTATACAATAGCGTGTGTATGAATATTTCTCCCCCACTCTCCAGGCAGCTGAAGTGGAACACACTGAGAATTGCTGTGTTAAAGTCTCTGTAAAGTGTCAGTCACTGCTTGCTAAAGGTCACTGTCACTGCAGCAGTTGGTTGGATCCCCTGCGTGGTTGTGCTGTTCTGCATGGAGAGAAGTTCCAGCCACAAAGAAGGAATTTCACTTTCCAACTTTCCAAGGCCTTTCCAATGCAGAAGTGCTCATCATTTTCCTTGTCAATACCTGCCTTTGCAATTTACTCCACACAGGATCACTGTCAGCCTCATTTTCTTTGCTTTTACATCCATGCAACTGGGAAAACAACTTCAATACAAAAGGTAACTGTGTAAAGACAGAATAGAAAGGCTACTAAAGGCAAGAGCAGGCTTTGAATAGGTTCCACCTCAGAAACCTTTCTGGCTGTATTGTTGGAATATTGCTGCATTTATTTTTTTTCAAAGATTTTTTTTTCCATCCAATTTATTCCACCTGAATTCTGATCAGGTTGTGCTTGCTCTAATGCAAACTAATAAGGAAGATTTCAGTGTCTGTAGCAGAACAATTTGGCAGTAGGGGACAGGGTAGGTTTCTCTGACAGATGCAAATATTTACACCAGATAGCAAACATGTCACAGGGCCAAGCAGCAGAGCAGCTGCCATACCAGCATAAAGCCACATAATGTTCTCTTTGGCTCCAGGTTCACATAACTGATTGAATCAGCAGATAATCAGTTACACTAAACACCCACTAAATCTTCTCTTTGTCAGCGAAGATGCAGCTTCTCATAGAGAGGGGCATTTGAAGGATGAGACAAAGCTATTTCCCAGAGTCATGTGTAAACACAAATGTCATTATTTAAAATGTGCATTGCACACGTTTAAACCAGCCCATATGGCCTATGACACCAGCCAGGGTACTCACAGCCTGTTTTTCTCCACAAATTTCATTGAAGAGAAGACAATTTTGTAACACGAAGTTGGAAAAGGATGTTCCCAGCTGAGACACCTGATCCAAGCTGGCTGCCTGGTCTCCCTGTTCTCTTAATGGAAACAGGAGTGTTCAGGTCATGAACCACCTCGTCCTATTTTTGCTAAATTGGGATGAGATGAGTCAGGTCCTCGAAACATCCGTTTCTCTCCTCTGGTAATACAAGGTGTTGAGACAAATAGCACACATGCAAGCACATATACTGTAGAGACTACACAGGGTCAGGTGTTCTCCCTGCTCAGCATCCAAATGAGCCTCCCTAGGCACTGGTAACAAAAACCTGCCAAGCTGCCAGCTTTGTTCAAAATAGTGAGCTTTTGTAGAAATCTGTCTTGCTTCTTAACTCATTTTCCAAGTCTTCCAAGTCTCATTCCACCTGGTTGTCCAAGTTTCTGCTCTTATCTAGCCCACATTTCTGCTAAAAATTATCACACCCATGCTAAACCCCTGAATGTCTTTGATAAGCCTTCATCCTGGCTTACATATCCCAAGAATTCATTCCTGCCATGTTGTCCATAGCAACAGTTATTGATTTGTCAGGGAAAATAATTTTTTTTCATTGTTGTTTCCTGACAGGTGCCAAGCAGCAGACAACTTGTGGTCCTGTGGTATGAGATTCCTAGGGCACAAAACAGTATTTAAGAGACACCTGGAAGACTTTCAAGAACCCTACAATATACAGATAACATATGTTAACAACCAGCCCAAGGCTTAGTGTAACACTGATGAATCCAGACCAGTTTATAGAAGGTAGTACAGACACCTGGCTTGAGCAGTTTTGCTCTGACACTTTTTGGGAGATGCTTCTTCAGAAGGCATTGATTCAAACGGCACATTTGGGGCACTCCCAGACAAAGACACTACTTTTCTTCCAGCTCTGGAGCTTATTTAAGTGCTGGGATTTTGTTTCACCTCCTGAAATAGCTCTGCCCAAACTGTAAAAATGGAGCACAGAAAACTCCTTCAAAATTAATAGACTCCTGAAAGGGAAGGATTGGTGAGAGGACTGTGGGATTCTTCCAGGTTGGAGAAGGGTGTTGAATTCAAACTTTGAATGCTGATCAAGGAGATCACATCCATGCACAGTCATGCACTTGTACCCAGAAGCTTTTCTTTATATTTATACATACACCCAAGTCTTCACTCCTCTTCAATATTTATTTGTCTCCTGTTGAAGAGAAACATTCCTCTGAAAGCCAGTATCTATGTGAGCTCAGATGGAAGGAAAAGGGGATGAAAGAGTCACAATTGGCAAGTTCACAGATAACAGGAGGCCTAAAGGTTGCTTTGAACCTGTATCTCTGTCTCCACAACTGTTTACCTTACCCGCAAAATCCCCTATAGTAAGAAAAATACACTCTGAGATCAACTGAGGGCATTTCCCTGACTCTGAGGCAAACCTGTGTTTAGAGTTTTGAGGACAGCTTTGCAGGATGCTGTTCCCCTTTAAAATACAACAAGCTTGCCCATTTTTGATGAAAGTTTCCTCCTTGGAGAGCTAAGGGATGAAAAGCAATCCAAACTGTGCAGTCCCTTGCAATGCTGCAGTGGGAGAGGGTGGCAGTTGATGCTGGCCCACGTTTGCCTTTTGCTGGATAATCATTTGAGTGTTTCCAGTAGGAACAATAGTGTAAAACGACACTATGCTTAAAAAAAGATAAACCCGAGCGTTTAACCATGAATAAGTCACAAACAAAGGAGCTTATTTCAAATTCATAGAGGTAAATGAAAGGGAGGGGGGGAAAACATCTGCCTTTATGCAATAGCTTCACATCTCTCTCAGGTGTAAAACCCCAGTGACTTCAATGGAATTGCACCAGGGATACATTTGGTCCCATATATTTGCCTTTAAGAGTTTCTCTGCCCCAAAGAAATAGGCTGTCCTTGGGGAAGTGATACCAGCACTGATGTGCACAGTAGGGGAGGGTTGGTACCTTGCTGTGCGAACTAACCAAGTAACATGATGTATTAAAGGTGCAGGAGAGAGCTCTGGAGGAGGCAGGTTTGCAGAGGGATGCTCCATTTACAGGAGCACTTTGCATTCAGCACCAGTTGAGAGCTACTCACATTGCCTGCCTTACTACTCCTTCTGCACCCGGAGATGAAACCAGGACACCTAAAATTGAACAGTCTGCAAAACTGAGTCTGGGGTTCAAATGATTCCAACTTCTGCTCCAGGTCTGCTCCTGGTGGGAGGCTGAGACCCCTCTGAGACCACAGAGTTGGTGAGAGCATCAAGTAAGGCCAGACTTCCAGTCTTTTTCCAGAGCAATTTGACCCACTCTCTCCGTGGTGTCACCCACCTTTCACATGCTCATCTTTTTCTGCTGATAAGTTACGTCACTTATCAAAGTTCCCCTTATTTGGTTTGGTTTTTCCCTTTTGTGGTGTCCAAGACACAGAAGGCGATTGTCTTAGGTTACAATGGTATGTATTCTATCACCATCTTCGTGGGATGTTGGGGCCAGGCGTGGCAGTGTTCCTGATAGCTGCAGAATGGTTTGCTAATGAGCCGGTCGTTGAGGCCGGATGGGCACTTCACTCACCCCAAACATTGCAGATAGTGGCTCATCATCCCATTGCGAGATGCCCCGCCCAGGGGGAGGAACCAATGTATCCCGATCTGCATATAAACTGAGATTTGAAGCACCACAGGCAGCTTTTTTCCACGGGATTCCCAGAGGAAGACCAGACCCTTCTACACCACCACTGGACCTTCAGAGGAGAACTACACCTTTCACAGGATCACTGCTTCAACAGAACCACATCTATCACTCCCAGAGGACTGCAGCCACCTTCTAAGTCGACTACTACCAGCACCCTGACCGACAGGGTGTCAGGTTGTATTCTGACTCTGTCAGTAGTTTTTTTGTATTACTACATTTTTCCTATTATATTGTAATTCTGACTTTGAGCCTCTCACTGATTTGCTTTTAAACTACCACATTTTTTTGGCGCCCAATATGAGGCAAGGCCCTGAGGAAAGTCAGAATTACAATTTTGTGTTCTAGAAGCCACCTATTCACCATGATACTCAACATACTTACATGTGTCCTGTACCTTGCTCTGTATATATTTCCGCAGACAGGGAATTACCTGCCTGTGGTAATGCTCCTGTGTAGGCTGGGGTATCGTATAAAAATTGCTTTATTAGTTTACTATGTCTATTGCATGATAACCTCCGAGGCAATGAACACCATTTGGAATATATACTCAATTTTGTTTGCTTGTCCTAGTCTGGGCTGCTACATCTGGGGCCTCCTCAACAATCGCACCCAGCCCCTAGGGGAAAGAGTAGAGAATGGTTTCTTTCAGCCTTTCAGACCTGACACAACAGTTTTTGAAAATATTGAGTTCCCTTTGGATGTCAAAGATGGTATAGTCTTGCTGTTAGTTCTGCTTTGTCTTCTTTGTACAGCCTGCACTGTGTACACCATGCTTAGAGTCAGAACAATGCTCGATGCAGCACAGTATCCTCAGGATGAGGACAAGAAAAGCAGCAGAACAACAGGCACCGTATCTAAACAAACTGTCATAGAGTAAAAAGAGACTGAAAGAAACGACAGTCTCCACACAAGCCATCACCAAGCCAGAACAGCCTAAGCCAGTAGCAGTTGCCCCCCTTCAAAACAAGAAAACCAGGAGCAAATCAGCCCGCATAGTGACTGATGAGGAGGAGGCTGGACCTTCGCACCAAGCAGAAGAGACAGAGCCAGAGATCATCACTCGCTCTTTATCCCTGGGTGAGCTGCGTGACCTACGGAGGGAGTTCACCCGCCAGACAAATGAATCCATCCTGACCTGGCTTCTTCGCATCTGGGACGCTGCAGCCAATGACACCATGCTAGATGGAAGTGAGGCCAGGCAACTTGGATCCCTGACCCAGGATGTGGTCATTGATCAGGGGATCGGGAAAACCCAAGAAACTCTCAGCCTCTGGCGGCGACTGCTGGCAAGCGTAAGGGACAGATACCTTTGTAAAGAAGACCTCCAGGTGCACCAAGGAAAATGGAGCACAATGGAACAAGGTATCCGATGCCTGAGAGAATTGGCCGTGCTGGAGATCATTTTCTCCGAAGATGAGAGATTCCCTAAGAACCCAGATGATGTCCAATGCACGTCACAGATGTGGTTGAGATTCGCACAGCTTGGACCAGAGATATACTCCTGTTACCTAGCAACACTGCAATGGAGGGAAGGAGCGGACAAGGTGGGAGTACTGGTCAACAAACTAAGAATTTATGAGGACACTGTCACTGCCCCATTTCGCACCCATGTCTCATCTGTGGAAACAAAGCTGGCTGAACGCGTCCGGAACTTGGAAGAGAAACTCAGAAAGGAGTTGAAGCAAGAAATTCACCACATCTCGCCAGAACCAACAAGGGTCTCTGCTATTAAGAGCCAACATTCCCCAGCCAGAGAAAGAAGATACACTCCACGAGGTAACCTCTGGTTTTTCCTTCAGGAGCATAGAGAAGACATGAGAAAGTGAGACAGAAAACCCACCTCTTCCTTAGCAGCCCGAGTACGTGAACTGAAAAGAGGAACAGCTACCACAAGGAGCCCACCTAGAGTCAATGCCGCTCTGGTCCCTTGTGGACAGAACTGAGAACAGTATAAGAATGATGATATGACCGATCCTCTTGAAGGGACCTCAAGAACATATTTACAGGAAGAGAGCAACGTGTACCACGATCAGGAATAGAGGGGCCCTGCCTCTAGCCAGGTAGAGGAAAGGGACAACCGGATCTATTGGACTGTGTGGATCCGATGGCCTGGCACATCTGACCCACAAAGATACACGGCTTTGGTTGACACCGGCGCTCAATGTACCCTGATGCCATCAAGGTACGTGGGAACAGAATCTATTTCTGGGGTGACAGGAGGATCCCAGCAGCTGACTGTATTGGAAGCGGAAGTGAGTTTAACTGGGAATGAGTGGCAGAAACACCCCATCGTGACTGGCCCAGAGGCCCCATGCATCCTGGGCATAGACTATCTTAGAAATGGGTATTTCAAAGACCCAAAAGGACATCGTTGGGCTTTTGGGGTAGCCACAGTAGAAACAGAAGACATCCAACAGCTAAATACCTTGCCTGGTCTCTCAGATGACCCCTCTGCTGTGGGACTGCTAGAAGTTGAAGAACAGCAGGTACCAATCGCCACAGCGACAGTGCACCGACGACAGTACCGCACAGACAGAGACTCTGTGGTTCCCATCCACGAGATGATTCGTAAACTGGAGAACCAAAGGGTGGTCAGCAAAGCTCATTCACCCTTTAACAGCCCTATATGGCCAGTGCGTAAGTCCAGTGGAGAATGGAGACTGACAGTGGATTATCGTGGCCTGAATGAGGTCACACCACCACTGAGTGCTGCTGTGCCAGACATGTTAGAACTTCAGTATGAACTGGAATCCAAGGCAGCAAAGTGGTATGTGACCATCGATATTGCCAATGCCTTTTTCTCCATTCCTCTGGCAGCAGAGTGCAGGCCTCAGTTTGCTTTCACCTGGAGGGGAGTGCAATACACCTGGAACAGACTCCCCCAGGGGTGGAAGCACAGCCCCACCATCTGCCATAGACTGATCCAGGCTGCACTGGAAAAGGGTGAGGCTCCAGAACATCTGCAGTACATCGACGACATTATCGTATGGGAGAACACAGCAGAAGAAGTCTTTGAGAAAGGAAAGAAGATCATCCAGATTCTCCTAAGAGCTGGTTTTGCCATCAAGCGAAGTAAGGTTAAGGGATTCGCTCAAGAAATCCAGTTCTTAAGAGTCAAGTGGCAAGATGGACATCGCCAGATCCCGAGAGAAGTAGTCAACAAGATCACTGCTATGTCCCCACCTACGAACAAGAAGGAAACCCAGGCTTTTCTAGGAGCTGTCGGGTTTTGGAGAATGCATATCCCGGAATACAGCACAATTGTAATCCCTCTTTGCCTCGTAACACGAAAAAAAATGATTTCCAGTGGGGTCCTGAGCAACAACAAGCATTCGAACAAATTAAGCAAGAGATTGCCCACGCAGTAGCCCTTGGGCCAGTCAGAACAGGGCAGAATGTGAAAAATGTGCTCTACACTGCAGCCAGGGGGCATGGTCAGTCCTGAAGCATGTGGCAGAAAGGACCTGAAGGGACTTGAAGACGACCACTCGGGTTCTAGAGTCGGGGATACAAAGGATCTGAGGCCAGCTATACCCCAACCGAGAAAGAGATTCTTGTGGCTTATGAAGGGGTTCGAGCTGCCTCAGAAGTAATTGGCACCGAAGCACAGCTCCTTCTGGCACCCCGACTACCAGTGCTGAGTTGGATGTTCAAGAGAAGAGTTCCTTCCACACATCATGCCACCGACGCCACGTGGAGCAAGAAGATTGCGCTGATCACACAGCGAGCCCGGATAGGAAACCCTAATCACCCTAAGATTCTGGAAATTACAAGAAATTAGCCTAAAGGTAAGACTTTTAGGTTATCTCCTGAAAAAGAGGAGGGGCAAGTGACACATGCTGAGGAAGCCCCACGATAAAATGAGCTACTAGAGAGCAAAAGATGATATGCCCTCTTCACTGATGGTTCCTGCTGAATTGTGGGCGCTAACCAGAAGTGGAAAGCTGCTGTATGGAGCCCCACACGATGCATCGCACAAGCTACTGAGGGAGAAGGTGGATCGAGTCAGGTCGCAGAGCTTAAAGCCGTCCAGCTGGCTTTGGATATTGCTGAGCGAGAGAAGTGGCCTCGGCTCTATCTCTATGCTAACTGCTGGATGGTATCTAACGCTTTGTGGGGATGGTTGGATCGCTGGAGAAAGGCCAACTGGCAGCGCAGAGGGAAACCCATCTGGGCCGCTGAGATTTGGCAGGACATCGCTACCCGTGTAGAGAGGCTGACTGTGAAGGTTCGACATGTGGATGCACACGTACCCAAGAGTCGGGCCAACGAAGAGCATCGTAACAACGAGCAGGTGGACCGAGCTGCCAAACTGAGAGTATCACAGGTGGATCTGGACTAGCAGCACAAGGGAGAATTATTTCTAGCTCGTTGGGCCCATGATGCCTCTGGTCATCAGGGACGAGATGCAACGTACTGATGGGCTCATGACCGAGGGGTGGACTTGACCATGGACAGCATCTCACAGGTCATCCACGGCTGTGAGACCTGCGCTATGATCAAGCAGGCCAAGCGGGTGAGGCCTCTGTGGTACGGTGGACGATGGTCGAAGTATAGGTATGGGGAAGCCTGGCAAATTGACTACATCACCCTTCCCCAAACCCGCCAAGGCAAGCGCTACGTGCTGACCATGGTGGAAGCAACCACTGGATGGTTGGAGACCTACGCTGTGCCTCATGCTACCGCCCGAAACACCATCTTAGGCCTGGAAAAGCAAATCTTGTAGAGACATGGCACCCCTGAGAGAATTGAGTCGGACAATGGGACCCATTTCAAGAATGGCCTTATAAACAGCTGGGCCAGAGAACATGGCATCGAGTGGATATATCATATCCCTTATCATGCACCAGCTGCCGGGAAAGTTGAACGGTGCAACGGACTACTTAAGACCACCCTGAAAGCACTTGGCAAGGGGACCTTCAAAAATTGGGAAGTGAACTTAGCAAAGGCCATCTGGATGGTCAACACACGAGGCTCCATCAATTGAGCTGGTCCTGCCCAGTCTGAACCCTTGCACACAGTGGACGGAGACAGAGTCCCTGTGGTACACATGAGAGGTATTTTAAGAAAGACTGTTTGGATTAGTCCCACCTCAGACAAAGGCAAACCTATCCGCGGGGTTGTTTTTGCTCAAGGACCTGGTTACACTTGGTGGGTAATGCAGAAAGATGGGGAAACCCATTGTGTACCACAAGGAAACTTAATTTTAAGTGAGAACTGTGTGTAAAGTTTCATTGTATATGTATATATATATATATAAAGGGGGTATTGGTTTGGGTATCACATAGATGGTGATAGAAAAAGGGGTGGATAATGTCTCAGGTTACAATGGTATGTATTCTATCACCATCTTCGTGGGATGTTGGGGCCGGGCGTGGCAGTGTTCCTGATGGCCGCAGGACGGTTTGCTAATGGGCCAGTCGTTGGGGCCAGGCGTGGCAGTGTTCCTGATGGCTGCAGAATGGTTTGCTAATGAGCCGGTCGTTGGGGCCGGATGGGCACTTCACTCACCCCAAACATTGCAGATAGTGGCTCATCATCCCATTGTGAGATGCCCCGCCCAGGGGGAGGAACCAATGTATCCCAATCTGCATATAAACTGAGATTTGAAGCACCACAGGCAGCTTTTTTCCACGGGATTCCCAGAGGAAGACCAGACCCTTCTACACCACCACTGGACCTTCAGAGGAGAACTACACCTTTCTCAGGATCATTGCTTCAACAGCTTCAACAGAACCGCATCTATCACTCCCAGAGGACTGCAACCACCTTCTAAGTGGACTACTACCAGCACCCTGACCGACAGGGTGTCAGGTTGTATTCTGACTCTGTCAGTAGTTTTTTTGTATTACTACATTTTTCCTATTATATTGTAATTCTGACTTTGAGCCTCTCACTGATTTGCTTTTAAACTACCACAGTGATCTTGGCTTTCAGTTTTAGTACTTGATGTTAAGGATTTGCTGAGAGCTTTAGTTGTAATTGACTGAGGCATTTTAGGGGAAATGGTAAAGGCAAATGTGCTATGTGCATTTTGTAGCACACAGGAGCTCGAGCTGGGATTTGTGTGTACAGGGTCCATTCAGAGGAGTGAGCAACTGTTTCTCCAACAGGCTTGCAAAATAAGATGAGAAAGGTCAATTAATACCAACAAATGCTGAGGAAAAGGAAACAACTGATGTAAATTAGACAAAGACCATACAGGCATCCAGTGGCAGAAATAGGATGCAAGCCCCATTTCTTCATCCTCAGCACAAGATCATCCCTTTCCCAGCAGGCTCCTCAGATAAAGCATCACTGATTTCATAGCTCTGTCCAAAATTGCAAGTCTAGTGACAAACCACAGAACTGCAAACAACTGTACCACCAAAAGCAATCTGCTGGTGAGTCTAGGTCTGAAGTTCATCAGATGGTACCAGATAACAGAAGGAAAAAGCTATTTTTTACTGGGGAAAAAAATAAGGTATTTTAGACTGTGCTTTGGAACAATAGAAACCTACTGTATAGCAGAAGGAGGATTTGGGTATTGAGTTTAGGCTCTGAATGAGTAAAATTGCCTTCCAGGAGAATCAAAGCTGGGGAGTTTTTTCCACTTCACCTTCTAAGACTCCTCTGACTCCATTACACTGCTTGGAAAGAGGGTAGGTCATTACTTAGCTCATAACTTAGAAAAACACAGGTGAGAGAGAAAAAAATTAGAAATCTACACTTATTTCCCTACTAAATTAAGGATTGAAAGAGTTCTGTAAAGTGATGCACCTAAATCTGTTTGAAGAGTGGAATCAACAACAACAAAATGAGGGGGGAGAGGAGAGATGCCACCCAGGCAAAACAAAAAATGGTTTGCACACTGATTACCTGGTGAAAACACAGCAAGTTGAATTAAATTGTTGCTGCCCCTCTAAAGAATACCTCTGTCTCCATAAAAACATTGAACTACTTTAATGGTATTGATTTCAGCAGAAGTGTAGAAGCCCACCGATGTGGAGATACTCATGTTGCTGTTAAGAGTCTTTATTTCAATAGCAGAAATCTGAAAAGGAGATTAAGTAACTTTCCTGTATAAATATGTTTGGTCTGGAGATTATATTGGTATCAAGATTCAGGTTAAGCTTCTTTTATCCAGAAAAAAAAAGAGAGAAAAAGCAGCCAACTGAAAGTAGTTAAAGCACTATCCAAGAAAAAGTTAAACTATTACAAAATCAGGACTGAATACAGACTTTAAATTAAAAGAAATCTTGCTTTTCAATTCTACAAGCATGAAGATAAACTTTTCAAACTATGAAAATTCAAGAGGGGATCTTTTTTCCTTCTGGTAGTGGTTTCAGTTAGCTTATTCAGGTTTGTGGCTAAATGCTAGCACACTTACCTAAATTTACTTGATTGCTTGTTGTGAGATAAGGATTAGGAGTAGGCAAAGCAGGCTCAAACTTTATAAAGTACAAAGAAGTTTTATTAATATATCTAAGACAAAGGGAAAAAGAAAAAAAAAACCCAAGAAAAACCAGAACAAACTCCCCAGACCACCCCTCTTTCCTCACCTCTCCATTTCATTCTCCCTGACAACATACAAAAGACAACACTTCGACCTCTAGTCAGTTTACTACCTCAGAAACAGCTCTTGTTCCAGTTCACTTAGGGAGAGAAGTTTCTTTTGCTTACACTATGGATCTTCTGTAAGAAAAATACAGTTTTTATGGGTCTTCTGCCTCACCATTAACCGCCGCCCGGAGTAAAGTCCAGCTTAATGGTGGATCCCTCCCACACCAGTAGCCTTCCCACAGCTACTATGGTGGGTTATGAACAGTCCACAGGGTACCTGTTTTAAGGATGCCCAGTTCAATTGCAGCAACAAAGAAAATCCCTTCTTCTGTGCTGAGCAACACAGGTTCTCCTGACAACTCAGGTTCTCTAGCATTCTCCCCGGGACCAGGGCTCTGGGTCACAGCCTCTCCTCTCTCTTGGTTCTAGTTTTTCATCAGGCTGTACTTTTTCAACACTTACTTGTCGGTACTTAGGTATTTCAGTTCATTGGCTGCAATAAGAACCTCACATCTCCCTTTGGACTATATCTTCATATATTACAGAGAATTTATTAGCTCAGTCCCCAACTATGGTTCTCTAAAAGAGTTTTCAGCTTCACTCTTGAAGCAACTTCCCATGCACCTCTTTGTGAGTATCAGTTCTGCTTTCTTCACTGACTGTAAAGTCTCTGCGCTGCACTATGTAGATGTTCTCACTCGTTCCTCTCTCTGCGAGGAAGGATGGGTGTCTGTAAGTTTAGTTTAGGCATGGACAGAGTTAATCTCTGTCTCTCTCTCTCTCTCCGGTAGTGTGAGGATCACGTGCTCTTTGCCGGGCTGCTTGAACAGGTCCGAGCTGGATGCCAGACACTCTCAAGAGTCTCTCTGCTTGGCTCTGTGAAGCTGGCTCGGCCTGGTAGGGCCATCTGGGCCCGGGGTGACAGGGCAGGGCCTGGCCCGAGCTGGATGGAGTCTGGCCTGGTCCTTGCCTGGCCCGGCTCTCCCTCTTGTGTAGCTGACACACCGGCTGAGCTGGATCTGCTGAAAATTCTAATCGTTTCCTCCCCCATGCCTGCCCGGCTGCAGCGGCACGGCTGCCGTAAAACCTCCCTTCCCCCCCCCCCATCCCTCCTTTGGAAGGAGGTGGGGGGGGAGCGCTTGGGCCTTACCAGCGAGAGAAGCAGGAGCTGCTCCTCTCTACACAGCAGCAGCAGGTCCAAAGAGGAAGAGCGTCAGAGTCTCTGCTTATATATGGTTTTTTCCTCGAAGGCAGATCAACTTTTTAATTGGTTTACTTACTTATCAATCCTTAAAACTACCTGATTATTGGCTCTCTCTCGCAGGAAGGAAGTTGTATGCCTTCCTGCAGCACAGATCACTTCCTAGATTTTGACCCCTCTGGCCTAACCCAAGACACTTCTACATGTCCCAATCAAGTCTCACAACTCCTGACCAAAGTCTCTGCCCATGTAGCAGCCACACCAATTGCTGGTTTCATACATTTACACCTGGGAATGGGACCCACCTGTTTAGAGGAGACTTTAAGGATTGATTTCTAGAAGGAAGGTATTCCTTGCTTTGCTGATGAACAGATTAGGCACTTCCCATTTTAACTCAGCCTTTTCCATTGCCTTTGTCCTGTATCTCTCACTTGTGCAAGGGGTTTGTCCCATCAGCTGATGAAGACTTTTGGCAGAAGACAAATCTATCTGTATGAGAACAACAGCTGGACCAGGCTTCAGCACATTTACAGAAGGAGGTTAGTGCTTAACAAGTAAGAGCATATCATTGAGACTTGGGAAATAATAAATAATACATCCCAGAACTGAGATCTTATTTTCAACCCAAGAACCACTAAACTGTTTCATAGGACTCTCCAGGATTATACAAGAATGATTCAGAATACATCCCAGGGTCTCTTCTTTGCAAATAAATAAACCAGATGAACATGCTGTGCCACACTCCAATCTATAAAGAGAACCAGAGGGCAGACTGTAAACAGAAGGAAATTGCAAGAAGGCCAATAAAATGCAATTGTCATCTCATGCCATCAGCTGGACTAGGCAAGAGGGATAAATAAAGTCACAGACTTCTCCTGTATTTATGGTTCCTTATTGTTGTGGAGCTCTCCTCAGAACAAAAACGGCTCTGGGAGGGAGGCGGCCGTGCTCCTTTTGAATGGCAGTGTTTAAGAAAGGAGAACCATATGGCTTTCAGTTGACTCAATTGTGGCAGCCAGGAAACTAATCCACATATTTATTGGAGCTGGCATACCTAACAGAGTGGCAATGTTCCTTTCATTTGCTGCCAAGAAACCCTCTGTGGTGAAGAGCTTTACCTTGAGCAGCAATTGCTTACTGGGCATATGGGCCTTATTTCTGCAAATGGGAGTGGAAGAGAGTCAATTTGCAAATCAAATTGGAATTTTCTTCCCCCTGCTGCTCCAATTTACTATGCAGACTTTATTCATAGTTAAAGGAGCCTGGGTTTCTGCCTCTTTTTGTTTTCTCTTGAACTTGTTCTTTTGATTCGGGACATTCAAATGGGAGGAATATGATGAGGAGAGAAGAGACCATTTAAACCCTTGTCACTGACCAGACAGAAGTTATGGCACTAAATATTTTACCTAATAACCCACTTGCTGAAAGACCTCAAGCTATTATCATTAGAGTTCCTGACATCCTGATTTTTCTTGAAAAGGTCATATGGAAATGTGGAATGGCAGATCAAAGTCAGTAATCTGTCTAAAGTATATATAATCATCTGTTAGATAGCTTTTTTTATTTTGGCAGTGAGGCACAATAAAAAAATCCCAAGTATCCTTTGGGCATATTCATAGAAAGGTTTTTAGAGTTCCCATGGGCTTACTTGGAAAAAAGTATCAAAAGCTTGACTTCTGAAGAGAGACAAGGTGGCAGGGGGTGATTGATGAACTGCCAACCCTCACAAGTGCAAATGGAAATATGATCAGGGTTTGGAATCAGCCCCATTCACCTGGGGAACAGGCAAAGCTGCATCTGAGGTCTGCAGCAAGGCAGGGAGAATTTCAGGGGGAGACATGCTACAGCAATGTTAAATGTTTCAAAGATTTTCTATAAGCTAGAGCTATAGACATAAAGAAATTTATACAATTTCTCTGGAAGGCTATACCTGAAAACTTTGTTATCTCTATTTTCAGTAGATAGAGTGCTGTTTTCTTTACTTCAGCAAAAGTAGAGGATAAAAAAGGAAACTGGGAATTGTTAAGATCAGCCATTGATCATGCCACAAACCCATTGTGTTCAGTGTGCTGGGTACCAGACACATCAGAGAAAGGCAGGAATGCCCATTCATGGGAAATTCTATTGTACACCTCTGCCAACCTTATCTTTGTGCCCAATTTCCAGGAACATCAGTGAATCCAGTAACAGCAATGACCTATGAATAGAAGAGCTCCATCAGCCCCTGATGATAAACAGTAGAAACCTGCAATGAATTACTGGAATAAATCATTATGATTTTAAAGGTTAACATTTGCCATCTTTCTCTGCAAAATAATTCCTCTGTGAAATTAAACATTGCTCTCAACACAAAAATGTTATTGAAGAAGTGTCGTGGTTTTAGTTCGTTTATTCAGGTTTGTGGTTAAATGCTAGCACACTTACTTAAATTTACTTGATTGCTTGTTGTGAGATAAGGATTAGGAGTAGGCAAAGCAGGCTCAAACTTTATAAAGTACAAAGAAGTTTTATTAATATATCTAAGACAAAGGGAAAAAAGAAAAAAAAAACTTAAGAAAAAAAACTAGAACAAACTCCCCAGACCACCCCTCCTTCCCCACTTCTCTATTTTATTCTCTCTGACAACATACAAAAGACAACACTTTGACTTTTAGTCAGTTTACTACCTCAGAAACAGCTCTTGTTCTAGTTCATTTAGGGAGAGAAGTTTCTTTTGCTTACACCATGGATCTTCTGTAAGAAAAATACAGTTTTTATGGGTCTTCTGCCTCACCATTAACCGCCGCCCGGAGTAAAGTCTAGCTTAATGGTGGATCTCTCCCACACCAGTAGCCTTCCCACAGCCACTATGGTGGGTTATGAACAGTCCACAGGGTACCTGTTTTAAGGATGCTTAGTTCAATTGCAGCAACAAAGAAAATCTCTTCTTCTGTGCTTAGCAACACAGGTTCTCCTGACAACTCAGGTTCTCTAGCATTCTCCCCGGGACCAGGGCTCTGAGTCACAGCCTCTCTTCTCTCTTGGTTCTAGTTTCTCATCAGGCTGTACTTTTTCAACACTTACTTGTCTGTACTTAGGTATTTCAGTTCATTGGCTGCAATAAGAACTTCACATCCTCCTTTGGACTATATCTTCATATATTACAGAGAATTTATTAGTTCAGTCCCCAACTATGGTTCTCCAAAAGAGTTTTCAGCTTCACTCTTGAAGCAACTTCCTATGCACCTCCCTCTAGGTATCAGTTCTGCTTTCTTCACTGACTGTAAAGTCTCTGCGCTGCACTATGTAGATGTCTTCACTCGTTCCTCTCTCTGCGAGGAAAGATAGATGTCTGTGAGTTTAGTCTAGGCATGGAGAGAGTTAATCTCTGTCTCTCTCTCTCCGGCAGTGTGAGGATCACGTGCTCTTTGCCAGGCTGCTTGAACAGGTCCGAGCTAGATGCCAGATGCTCTCAAGAGTCTCTGCCCGGCTCTGCGGAGCTGGCTCGGCCTGGTGAGGCCATCTGGGCCCGGGATGACAGGGCAGGGCCTGGCCCGAGCTGGATGGAGTCCGGCCCGGTCCTTGCCTGGCCCGGCTCTCCTTCTTGTGTAGCTGACACACCGGCTGAGCTGGATTTGCTGAAAATTCCAATCGTTTCCTCCCCCATGCCTGCCCGGCTGCAGCGGCACGGCTGCCGTAAAAACCTCCCGTCCCCCCCCCATCCCTCCTTTGGAAAGGCGGGGGGGAAGCGCTTGGGCCTCACCAGTGAGAGAAGCAGGAGCTGCTCCTCTCTACACAGCAGCAGCAGGTCTAAAGAGGAAGAGCGTCAGAAAGTCTCTGCTTATATATGGTTTTTTCCTTGAAGGCAGACCAACTTTTTAATTGGTTTACCTACCTATCAATTCTTAAAACTACCTGATTATTGGCTCTCTCTCTCGCAGGAAGGAAGTTGTATTTCTTCCTGCATTCCTGCAGCCCAGATCACTTCCTAGATTTTAACTTCTCTGGCCTAACCCAAGACAAGAAGCTAAATTGTCTTCTGAAGATTATGTTAAATCTGAAGATGGCATTCAAATCAATAAAGTATGAGTTCAAAGCAGTCAACAAAGACAGTCCAACCTACAGGGACTCCCATAGGTCATGCAAGCCTGCTGTGACCTTATTTCAATACATCTCTTATAAAATGGGTCAACAGCACTTCTCTTCAGCAAGTGACTCAGATATCCACAGTGCCCTCCTTTCATTACCTGCTACAGGTAAAAAACCATAAATACATCTTCTGATCTGAACTCAGAGGAATAAAAAATTGATCATATTTATATATCATCATATATATATAGTATATATATTAACAAACATAAAGAGGGGCTTGAGTGTAGAGGAGCTCAGTGTTCTATCAGGTGTAAAGTGGTGCTTTGATTTTTGTCTGTCAAAGCTTTATCATTCAGCATATGCAACAATACAGAACTAATTGCAGAGAAATACCCTGGGTTTCATTCTCTTCCTTGGGAAGAACCAACTTTGGGCTGACACCTCAGCAGAAGTCAGCTCCCATTTGTGTGACAGGGAGTGAGAGAGATGAATTTTCATACCTGAAGAATCTCATTACTGTGTTGAATTGCCCATAGGTAAAACTGTGTATATTTTTCATTCTGCCAAGTGAAGAGGCAATAAAGCACATATATGCATGTACAGCAATGAAAAATTAATTACATGCAAATAATTCCCTTTTTTACAGCCCTAACATATTGCTTTGGTACAGTTGGCAGTAAAAATTCCTCACTTTGAAATAAGCATCTACGCACACACAAGTATATTAGTCCATATATTTGCACCATTGAACTAAAGTGCCATAAAGGAAGAATTCCATCATCCAGCTCATGAAATTAATATCTCTTTGACCACATAACTGATTTTATTTCAAGAGGTATTTTTTGAAAGCAAGTATCAGTAACAGTCATAAGCCAAGTGTGCCTGAATTTGTCTGCAACTTCTACTATGAACATTAAAAACACTGAATGATAAAAAAAAAAAATCAGATAGCTGTCAAACTCTGCTCACTGTGCAGAAAAAGGGAAGCAGAAAATAGTTATATCTGTACCACATCACTGAAAAGCAGCACATAAGCAAACACTGGCCCACAGCAGCCCTAATACCATGTCCTCATCTGAAAGATGGAGGACAAAACCAGCCTGATAAATCCACAATAAAAGGGGCCTCTATTCACTAGTGAGAGAAGATACAAATGCTGCCAATGTCCTTTGAAACTGCTCATAGGATGATGTGGACAGACAAGAAACCATCACATTCCTGAGTGTCAGTTCACAAACCTTCCCCCTCTGAACTAATCAATTAAATAATTTGGAATTCAAAACCTGTTTCTACTCAAAATAAGATCACCATCTAATGAAAGGAAGGAATTGCCTTGCCCATGCACCTGGTGGGAGTCTGATTCACTCTGCTATAGAACAGTCTTTAAAAGAGCCTGTCCCACCCCTTCCCTGCCAACACCTGGGGTGAAGGAACAATCCCTTTCCTTTTATATGGCACAATCAGGGAATGGCCCTTTACTGCCCATGCCTGGCCATTGACTCCAGGGCCAGGAGTTGGGTTTGATGATCCTTGTGGGCCCTTTCCAACTCAGGATATTCCATGATTCTAGGACTATAATGGGATTCCTGCTGCACACACCATTCCACTGTGTGATTCCACTCTGTCTACTGAGAAGTCCATCGGTCATGGAGAATACTGAGTTACTGGGAATGCCCTGCCCAGTACCTGAAAATGAGGATCTGGGGTTTATATATGGGCAGTGTCACCATGGGTTTCCATCAGGACTGGACATTAGTGAGATGAAGAGGAGGGTGAAGGCTCAGCTCCAGCCCTGCCTCCTGCTTTGGTAATCACTGATCTGCACAACCCCAGGGACTTCACATTTAAGCAGGCACAGCATTATTCCAGCATACACAGCTAGAAAACACTTCTGCTGAGTATTATCTTACAAACAGCTAAGCAAAAAATATTTAGTGCCAGAGACAGAAAATACCTTATTTTAATTTCAATCTTTAGTACTCTCAAAAGATGTCAGGTTCTGCTCTTTCAAATGTTACAGTAAGCAGTTTGGTTTGCAGCAGGAAGAAACAATTTTGATATTTCAAGTAAACAGGTCTTCTTTTACAAAGGGGCTCATGTTTCAATCTTTTAAAATGAAAGATGCTTGCAAAAAAAATCAAATCAAAACAAAACAAGAATAAAAAATCACAAGAAAACCAAACAAAACCTTAAGCTTCCAAAAGCTTTCTCGCCACTGCTTACTCCATGTTTAAAATGAAACAGCTCAGTTCTGTCCACAGGATGTGATTTCACTGTCAGTACAAGAAAATAGTTCCTCACAGTACCCTCCAAAGATGTCTTCCACTGCTGGTTGTAATCCATAATCAAAATGAATGACAGATCACACAGCAGGAATTTTGTTTGCAAATCTCTGAAATCAGTGAATGTATCTTAACACTTCTCATCTATATCACTTTGTCCCCAGCCCTATTTGCTTGTTATAAACAGGCCTGAACACCCTGATTTAACAGATTGCTGAGCTCTCCTGCTCACTTCCCTGTTCGTTAATCTTCATAAAATAATCTGGCAATGAAAATTGCTGGAGTTCTCCCTGTACTACCTGCTGCACGCTGGGCTCCAGTGAATAAATGGAGAGTATCTAATATGTGGAGAGAAAGGTTTAACTCTGAATTCTTTTATGCATGGGAATGTCTCCAGCCTCTGTCCCTATGGAATGTAAAGCTCTGTACAGACTGATTTGCTATGCAGGGCACACTCAGCAGGACCAGCTGAAGGCACGTTGTGGAGGAGTTAAAATAATAAGGAAAGTTACAGGTAGCACAGCTCTGTGTGGCATAAATCAACCCCTGCCACAGGGTGAAATTTTGCTTTTTATAGGAAATAGTTGTATTAAACACATTTCCAAAGGGATTCTCAAAAACTATTAATTTTAGGCCAATGAAAAGAGTATTTTACTCAGGCTTTTGCTGCAGCAAAGGCATGTGCAGACTGCAAAGCTTGATTTGAACAAGCTTTCAAGTTTGTTCTATGATGCATTTGGCATGCATGGAGAGTTTCACCCACAGCTTCCATAGGAAGCCCAGAAAGAATCAGATCATCTGATTTGGGGTCCCACATCTCAGAGGGGCAGAACTGCCCCTGTAAGCTCCAGAAGAATGCTCTTGAAAGGGAATCACAGCATCAGCACTCAGCAGGCTGTCAAAGCTGGCCATGTCACCTTTTCACCTTAGCTCATCATAGGACAGGTGGGACAACCTTAAAAAACACACCAAGTGCCTGAGAGCATTGTCCAAACACTTCTTGAGCTCTGTCAGGCTTGGTGCTGTCACCACTTCCCTGGGGAATCTGTTCCAGTGCCCAGCCACCCTGTGGGTGAAGAAGCTTTTCCTAAAATCCAGCCTAAACCTCCCGTGACACAACTTCCTGCTGTTCCCTCGGGTCCTGTCACTGATCACCAGGGAGAAGAGATCAGTGCCTGCCCCTCTCCTTCAATTCATGAGCCTGAAATCCTCAGATTAGGCCAGTAAAATGTGGCAACACTAGAGATGCAGGGAATGTTCCAACAATATATTATTGCTAAAACTGGCATGTCTTTTTTCCTGGTTTACAGAGAGCAGTCTTCATAGGCTAAGTCAGATACAGATTTTTTTGCACAGGAAATATTGCTCTGGGACATAAATTCTATTGACTCCCCGTATTGACAGGAGGTAACAAGAGACTTGAAAAAGCACTGACTAGCAGCTCCTAGCTCAAGAGAAATTACATATTGAACTATATTGGACATGTCCTGGATGGTAGGGAGACAAAGACAACTTGCATGCTATCCATCAGACCACTCACACATGGAAATGGCTGTTATTTATCTTCCCTTTTAACTAGAAATACAACGTCAAATTCATTTTGCCCTAAAATAGTGCATAAAATGGCTGATCCCTGCTCCAAAGCTCTGTGTCTGTCTGTAAAGGGAAGCCAGAGAGGCTCTTTCAGGTGGAGACAACTGAGACTGGATGGAATAGAAAGGCTGAAACTTCTCCAAGCACTGCTAAACACAACAGCTCTGGTACAGCATGAGTGGCATGAGTGAGAAGAGGAAAAGAGAACAGAGGGAAAAGAACAAATGCAATCAAAACTGCCTCTTTCTTTAACATGGAATAAAAACAAGGTTTGGTTCTTACAGCTTTTCTATGAACTGCTTTGATATGAAATTGCTGATCAATAATAACATCACAGGAAAACAGGATCTTTCCTACTGGTGCTCATTGTGGAAGGTGATATAAAGTCATTCAGTTTGCTTTTGTCAACATAGATCTTACATCTGCACCCAGGCTGAAATCCAGACATCCCATGGTTTTACTTTTAATGATGAACAAAGCTGGGATTCTCCTGCTTGTTCAGGGCAGATCTTAGGCCCGTTGATACAGGGACATTTTGCATTTCAAAGCCTTCTGCAAATTATTTTCTTTTTGTTGCCTTTTAAATAGATAACAAGAAACAATTATCATATACCTGACTATTATTCCCTCCCAACACTTCCTCCCTCTAAAGCCCACATTTATTCTGCACCTTCTTCAGGGTACACCTTACCTGTTTGAAGAAATTTAATTAGCAAATGTCAATAAGTATAGATGTACTCACTACAATAATACATAATCATTGTGATTTCCTTGGAGCACCTTTTGTGCTTGGTATGAGAACAGTTTTATTCTCTTCAAAGTGAAGGTTTTGGGAATGAATTCATTAAAATGGATAAATTACAGGATACATGACATTTTCTTTCTAGGAAAACAGTTTTATGAAATTTATCTACTCCAGTCTTGATATTCTTTTATTGTCAACATCTTGTGTAATTTTACACTTGAATTAACAGAGAGTTTAACTTCCATGGCTGTGCTGAGACCAGAACAACAACAAGCATTTTTGGAGGGACTTGCATGTGGGAGAAGCAGTTACTGTGTTTTCTCCCCCACCCTGTGAAGCAACAGAAATTCATCATGCAGAACAAAACAACAGAGATGACAGAAGAAAAGAACTTACAAAAGAAGAAAGCAAAAGCAGAGACACACAAAGCTCTGAGCAGAAGAGAGATGAAACAAGGTATTTTGCAGCTAAATGATAGATTGGAGAGGACTCTACTTGGGGTTCAAACCAAGAGATGCACACACAAAAAACTCTTGTGGCACCAAAGAGGATCCAACACAAACTGCCAAAACATACCCAATGAAGGAAGCAGGGGAAGTCAATAAAACATTCAAAGGTTTCTCTCTCTAGATCCAGACTCTCCTGTGCCTCTGTCTGCTGAGTAGAAAAGAGGGGTGGTTATGGAGTCCTGGAAGCAGTGGCAAGCACAGTGGATCAATCTTTTCATGAGCACTTGTAGCATATTCTGGAG
Organism: Eopsaltria australis; assembly: GCA_034509425.1. Lineage (NCBI taxonomy): Eukaryota > Metazoa > Chordata > Aves > Passeriformes > Petroicidae > Eopsaltria > Eopsaltria australis. The sequence goes on from JAVTVJ010000416.1 coordinate 80,844, forward strand.
GGATTTTTTTGCAATCCAGATTACCAGAGAGCAACTCAACCAGATCTCAATGCCACCTTTTATGACAGAAGGTTTCTACCCCCTGAAAAAAGAATGTTCCCTCATGTCAAATAATGCACTACACTGGGGTATTTAAAATTCTTTTCAGCCATTCAGCACCCATCAGAGCCTTGGAGTAGATGGAGAGGGTTAATAGGCTGCCAGACAGCTTTGTTTCTGGGCATGGACTAAAGAAAGCAGAGCTGCAGATGGGTGAATTGGGCATTTGAGGTGCTCTAGTAACAAAAACATCAGCAAGTGTCTTGTCCCCAAAGCAGGGTTTGGGCATTCCATGTCCTGAGTCTGGGGGAGGAAAAAAACAAAGGCTCAGAATATGAATGAGAGCTGCATTTCAACAAAAGCTTTTTGATATCAAATATCACAGACCAGGGGAAATAAAAAAAATTTAAAAGCGAGAAAAGGAAATAGCAGAGAGGGCAGAAGAGAGTAGAGGAAGAATTGAAGTGAATTTTATGGCTGAAAAGCATCTTTAAGGGGCTTCCCTGACCTGCCATTTATTAGGCAGCATGAGGCAGGGCAATAGAACCTACTCCTGCTGTTTTAACCTACACCCACTGCCCAGGGAATGCACCTCATTTCAAAGGTTGATGGCAAATGCCAAACTCCCCTTTAAGAGAGGCCACTGAGTTTCAGGAGAATATCAGTAGCATGGAACCAGTTCAGACCCTCTCAGAGGGGCCCTAATCCTCCTCCCATGGGATCTGGTGCCCTGTCTCTTGGACCATGGCCTGCTTATTTCATCCTTGCTGCTTTGCAATGAGTATTGCAGCAGCAGCTCGGCCCTTCATCAAGCTGATGAACCTTAGAGACATTTTGCCCATTGCACAGATCAAAAAATACATTCTCCAGTAAAAAAAAAGATTGATTTGGCACTAAAACTGCAGCACCTCACCCTTCAAACAACAGCCTGAAATTCTACCCATCTGTGCCTTCATCCCTGTTCCAGATTTATTGCAGTTAAGATGGACAAAAGTGCTGCAGGTTGTCCTGTGATTTGCAGAACTTTTCAGATGAAAAACTGAAAAAACCCCAAATTTCCTCACTTAATGGCAGGGACAGGAGATCAGAATATGGTCACTTTGCATTCATAAAGAAATAAAAACAAAATCAGGACTTTCCCAAGAAGTGCTCCTACTAATACTGCTAATCTCTCCCATAGGTCACAGCCAAGTCTGGACTGTGTATTTACTTATTTTTCATGTTTATTACTAGTGTCCCAGCCATGCTTGTTCATTTTCAGGATTGAAAAACAGGTAGGCAGAGGAAAAACACTTATTAAATGGAAACACAGCATTTGAGAGGTTGGCAGAAAAGTTTGCTGTTTGCAAAAAAGGAATTTGTATTTTCATATATTTTCTGAATAAAAATTACTCATTATTCTAGTTGAATATTGATAACTTTGGTATTTCCTGCAATCCTGCAATCGAAATTGTTTGGTTTTTTTCTCCTCTACAAAAATCCGAGATTTTTTGCTGTAGTTGACAGAGGGCTCTCTTTCTTGGTGAGAAATCAGCTCTTAGTTCCATAACAAACAAGGTCAGAAGTCTTGTCAGGTGCATGTCAAGAGAGTTGCATAATATGCAAAGTACTTATGCTTCTCTATGGTAGCTGAGGACATGAATTAAGTTCTTGAAGGGGAAAAAAATTACACTTTGAAATTGCAGCAATGATATACTCAAGCTGTCTATAAATTAAGACACCTTCTCACAACTCACAGATAGAACAAATCTTTTAACAAGTGTTAAAAATTAATAGGGAGAGAAGGAGATCAAAGGTAAGGTAGATGCTTCAGAAAATTGTCAAGGCATCAACAGAAGAAATCTTCAGCTTTAGTTCATAAGAAGAGACCAGAAAAGCATTTCCCCTTTGGTGGAATGAAATGGCTTTAAATCAAATAGAAGAGAATCTGAAATGAAATGTGTATAAGGAAAGGAGTCTTTTAATTCTTCTGGGGAAAACTCGCTTGACCTGAAATCAAAAGTTGTAAACTGATGGTTCACTTCCTCACCCAAACTCATAGAATCATGGAATGGTTTGGGTTGGAAGGGATGGTTAAAGACCATCTATTTCCAAGCCCTATGCCCTGGCCAGGGACACCTTTCACTAGACCAGGTTGTTTAAAATTCCATCCCACCTGGCCTCGAGCTTTCAGGGATGGGGCATCTGCAACTGCTCTGGGAAATCTCTTCCAGTGTTTCGCCACTGCAAAAAATTCTTCCTAATATCCAATCTAAACCTGTCTTCTTTCAGCTTGAAGACACTCCCCCTTGTCCTATCACTGCATACCTTTTTAAACAGCCCAGCTTTCTTGTAGACCCCCTTTAGATGCTGGGAGGTGCTCTAAGTTCTCCTCAGAGCCTTTTTTTCAAAGCTAATCTCCAACAACCCTCAGAAACACAAGGATGTGCAAAAAAACCTTGACATTGCAACTCCATATCGTGTAACACCAAACACAGAGAGACATCTTGGTGACAACTGTGGAGACTTCAGAGATTATATCTTGCTCAGGCAGGGATTAATGCAGAACTCAAACACACTAACAGTCCTACAGAAGTCCAGATATTTGGTATCAGTCTGAGTTTCAATGAAAATGTCTAAGGTGCCAGTCTAAGGTGGCCATCTGGGCTTACACTGCAGCTGGAGAGAATCAGATCTCCCCATTGGGAAGTTTGTCCCATTTTTAGACAAATGTCTAAAATAGTGAATCAACCTCCCTCTATTGCTCTTCCCTCCCGTAGGCAGAGTCCTCCACCAAACTGAAGCGGAAGTTGTAACCACAGAGAGCCTGACACTGGAAGAGAGGAATCTCACCCCACACAAATTGCTTGCTCAGGGTCACAGAAGCAGCTTGTTGCAAAGATCCAAAATTCGAGTTTAGCTCAGGCACATCCTTGTCTCTGTTCTCTGGCAACAAGATAGGACACAGAGCTTGCATTTAGCCCTGCAGCCTGTGCACGCACAGCTAGCAGAGACCCATGCAGCCTGTGACAAGCCTTGCAGTACACAGACATGCCAGAGAAAGACAAGGGCAGGTCACAGAACATATCTATAATTGCTTCAAGGGTAAAAGAAAAAGTAAAAAAAGGAAAAAGGTTGGTTCATCTTAATCTTTCACAGCTGTCAGTACAGCAGATAGATTTTATTTTAGGTCCATCCTGCCAACAAGTATAATTTTTATTTCAGTGAGCAGAATGAAGATAATTAAGCTTCCAAAAAGCCAGTATTTGGTAAAAATAGCCATGGCTTTACTTAGCAGCGTACAGGATTTTAAAAGAAATTCTTCAGCTTCCATCTTCCAGCCAAAGGGTACTTTTTACATTTTTTCTACCAGAGTTTTAGGCTTTTCTCTATTTTGAGATCACTAGAGAAAAGGAAAGGACAGGGAGCTAAGGGTTGTCCAACATCTTTTGAGATGTATTGAGGGAGTAAGGGTTACTGTCTCTCTCCATGCAAATACCAGAATATACTGCATTGCCCGTGTCTCTTGGACAGTTTGACACAGTCTTGTTCCACTGAACCACTTCTGATTTACACCAGCACTAAAAGGGAGGGGGAGAGGGAAGTCAGACATCGTAAATCTTCCCCCTGAATGACACTTTGAAGGGCTTGTACATCACTTTGAAACTAAGGTCTAGAATCGCAATACAGACAACCTGAAAATGGCTTATATGCTCCTTAAAGCCTCTTTTCCTTCCCTCAGATATCGCTTGCTTTAGTAGAAGACATTAACTCTTCCTGCAAAGCTGGTATCAATGGACTCACAAAGGCATTTAGAAGCCAAAGTGCCATTGACTGCAAGGCTAACACCTCCAGGATATTTACTTAATACAGCCAACTAATGTCAAAGGGACAATATTTCCATGAGTTATACAGCGATTTAACAGCCTGTTTTTCTTGGAGCTACAAGGTAATAAAGTTTCTAAATCATTTGTGAAAGCATCAGCCTTTTTAGTTCACTATTTATACCACATAAAAGAAGCAAGTTGGCAGTCCATGATCTGGCCCTGCAAAGACACAGCTGTGAGCATGAAGAGTGATGTTCATTGTCACCCACCCAGAGGCTCTGCCAGGGTCCCTGAGCAAGGGACAAGACAAAGCTGTGCTTTACTCAGTGCAGGATATCCCCATTTCCCATTGTGTTGGAGGCAGAGAAATAAACCAGGTGTAATTCCAGCCTGCCCTAGCACATGCTTTTCATACAATATCAGATTCTCTGCCCATTTACCACACACACCTTCCCTTCAGCTGACAGCTCATACTGAGCAGAAAGTGAAGGCAACACCTCAGCAAAGTGGATTCTCCAGATCTCCATTTCCCAGCTTGTATGAGTCTCACTGGGCTGCAGTAAGGATGTTGATCATCCCACTCAGCACCACACTCAGCAGCACTGTTAGACCTCAGGTTTGAATATGCTTTGGGGCAGAATTCAAAGTCTTCTCTAGACTGAGTCTTTGGCATCCAGACAGGTCATATGGATACCATTATGGAAAAACAGAAATATGCAGAACCTCTTTCAACAGAACACAATATAAAGCAGTGCAGTAATAATGTCCCGTTTTAATGAGTTAATGGTGAAGAAAGAGCTTCCACTCTGGTAATCTTATCAATGACAGGATCTATGTCACCTAAGATTACAATCCTCAGCACAGGGCTG